>VYZV01010802.1:52258-66741 GCA_013401275.1 Pandion haliaetus
AAAAAACAACCCCAACCGAAACAAAAAACCCACTGCTTTTGCTTTCTTCCCCTCTCACCACAACCCTGCCCCAATAAAAGCTGTGTCTCACCTGAACCAGGATTCCTTTTCAATTTAAAGATAGATACAGAGAGATAGATAGATAGAGAGATAGATAGATAACACCTATATCAGACGATAAAGTATTAGGTGTTTTACAAGCCCTTTCTCCTTACACTCTCCAAATCCTAACCCTGCCCACGGCATACTAAAAGGCACCTTTGCCATCTCTCCTTCCTCAGTACCGCTATTCAACCTGCCTGGCTAACATTGCCCAGTCTAATCCTGTGCGCTGCCCCAGTATTGTAAATTGGCATTCTTCTCTTTAGTCCTGTTGGTCAGTGATGGCCTATTCCGGGCACAGATGACCTCTGAAACAGAGTCAAATTTCAGCTAGCCTCACTGGATGTTTGTCAAACATAAAAATTTACTGTCATGTTTTTTGAAAATTAATCTTCTGGATCTCCCGAGAAAAAATTTACTTAACTATCTTTTCCATTCCTCTATCCATCTTCATTCAAATGCTCCAAAATGTGAAAACAAAGGTTAGGATAAATTCTAAGGCTAACTTCTGACAGACAGTTCCTAATGATACTATCCAAATACGTATATCAAAATAACATCTTACTTACTGGAAGGCTGCATGGTTTCCCATTTACTTTCACACACAGATTAGGTGGGAAGTGGTCTTCTTGTGGACAACTGGTTTCTGATAAACAAAACCTAAAAGCAAAGAGCTTCCATCATCTTTCACTTCTAAAGTGATTTAAAGGTCATCTCTTCCTAGAAGGAATTTTTTTTCCAGAGTTATGAAAGCTTGACAAATCTTGCTAAACACAGTCCTCAAATTAGCTGTACAGATGATTAAGCAGGAAAGCCCCCCAAAATTACAGCTTTGCACCAAGATGGCTGTAGGTTCCTCCTCAGATTTCTTGAATTCCTCAGACTGCCTCTGACTCATTCAGATGCAGGCTCCTGTCACAAAAGGCAGATCATCCGAATTTCTTTCCTACCATTTCTCCAGCCTGACCTCTTGATACAAGACCAAGGTTTCACAATGGACAAAATATACAGTCTCTTCAACTGTCCCTCCTCCAACTTCAATAAATCAGATGGCTGTTTAGCCACAGCATCAAATGCTATCCTCATGCCTATGTCAAGCCTCTTTCTTAAGACAGTTTTATTTATTTACATAAGTTCAGACAGGCTTATTTGCTGCTGGAACCAAAGTAAGACACACCCTTCCTTGTCCTACAAAATGCGTGTAGGCCACGATTGCGGACAATAGGCATTCAAAGCCTCTCGACCCCACTGGATTTCTTCCAGGGGACCTACCCCATCCACACAAGTGTACCACCACATCAGGGTATAGCTATTCAACACAGCTGAGCCTAATAGGCTGCTGCTCTCAAAAAGGGGGAGCTACCTTCTGTCCCCGTTTTCCCTCTTGCCTTCTTCGTCCCTATGTCCGTCTGACCCCACACCAAGCCAACCCGACTTGTTAGGATACCTTATGCTGATCAGCAAGCAGGACCCAAGAGCAGTCACTTTCTGTCTGGTGAGTTAACACCTCACCATGCAGACATGACCAGGGGGATGAAAGGCAAGACAGCCAATTTTGACAGGAGCAAGCTCTTAAATCAGCTCTGCTCACAGCCCTCTGCAGAATTACAGGTATACATAGGATTTAATAAACGTTGATACATTCATCAAAGCCTCTAAAAAAAACAACAGGTTAAGACCCAACCTGGTGATTCCCAAAATCTTGCCTCCCACTGCCTAAAGAAAAGTAGACTTTGGGTCATCATGCCCAGCAAATACTGTTTGACATCTCTGCTAGGAAAAGCAACCCTCCCTGCACACAGATTTTGAAGGCCCAGGCACCTGGAATCTGACAGATGTGGAGTTAAAGAAGGGAGCGTACACACAACCTAAAACAGCTAAGTGAAGAAAACCAGCTGGCTATAGCTAAGCACATGCAGTATTCTGACACGCCAGGTATCAGGCCACGAGGAACTTCAGGAAAGCTGCACCTAACAAAGACAAGAAGTTAAGACTGCCCTTTTCAAAGCAGCCAACAGCAAGCTTTTCTCAAGAAAACAACAGCATGTTGTTTTTCCATAAAGGAAAGCCTGACCTGCTGGGTAGCATGTATCTGCCGTATTTTAAAAAACAGCAGCATCAAGAACAGGCGATACAAATACATACCTTAGCTGGACCTGTACTGTGAAGTCACATTTGGTCCCAGAAATATCCCTAGAAACAACAGAACAGGTTAAAACATATTGTTTACACAACAGGTTCATCAATATTCTCTCAGAGTTTGCTGTACATTCAATGTATGTAAACCACACTTTCCGCTGTATATATAGTGTATACCACACTTTCCTCCTTCTGGTCGGTCAAACCACCACTCTCAAGACACACTAGAAGATACACTTTTTATTTTTCAAGGTAAATAAATCAATTACATTCCCATCTGTCCTCTACCATTTCCTTTTTTTTGTATCCTATAAAGAAAATTCTAATGGGTCACTATGAAGTATCACCTTTACAGTGAATAAACATAGAACTTGACAAAGGATCTGACTGATGGCGAGAAAGGGCTGCAGGAAGGAGAGTTATGTATTTGTACAGTGCTTGGTACAAGAGAAACCTGTCCAATACTCACTGGACAGTCGTGGTATTTCATTCTCTTTTCCTCACCCATTTCCTCTCCATCAGCTTACATACAAAGGAGAAAAGAATTCCCCAGAAGAGTATTCTCTGAGGCACTACACACATACCTGTGTTCTTTAAGATCACATTTCAAAATGAAAGATATGGTAAGCTAGTTCCTTTTTTATTTATTTTTATTTAAATACTGTATTACTGATCAAACTCACATTGAACTGCTGATTTGCTGCACTTGTTGTGGCGTCAGTGCAAATGCAAAGCAGGTTTCTCGAAATCGCTGACTATTATCTGATGCTAGAAGAAAACAAGAGATCATAACTTTAAAAACAGCAAATAGAGAGTAATTAACAGAACGATCTCCTTTCATTAAAGCATCTACATATATATACACATATTTTTATAGCAAGCCCAATAGTACAACACACATTTGTTTCTGTAAACAACTTTAGAGTCAACAGAAAGTTGCCACTTAAACCCTTCTGTAAATAAAAATACAATAAGCAAACTTTATATGCATATAAAGTATACATTAAAAAAAGTGATACAGATAACAGCAAAGCTGAGACAAATCAGTCATGGTAACTTAACACTTAATGTTCTTTGATATTAAATAAAAAAAATTCTTAGGAATCCTCATCAATCACTTTTTTCCTTTAATGCATAAGATCACAGATTAGCCTGTAAAAGTATACAGAGTGACTGAGAAGTACAACACTTGCAACTTCTCACGTTTCAGTAAGTTATTTTATGTAGTTAAATGCACCAAATATATAACATGAGAACAACTCACGAGATACGCAAGTGTGAAATCTGATTTTAAAGTCCTTCAACTCTGTGCCATAGGGCTCCATAACAAAACAAACACTACTTAATTCTTAATGCACCTGCTGAAAATCAAAGTAATGTTAAACATCTCCAAAATAATGCTTATTGTACCTAAAACACATCCCTTCACCAGGGCTACAGGCACCATTGCAGTACAGAACCATACACAATGGCAATGAAAATGGCTTTTTTAAAAAATAAAATTATTTAAAAAAAAAAAAAAAAGAGAAGCATCTCCCCAGAGAACTGTTCAACGTGCTCATCAACACATGTAATGAAGTTGTAAGAAGCTTGCCATTCAATTTCATTATTCTTAATAATTTTATAAGGTTATGAATAACTGTTTTGTGTATTAAACACTCGATAAAGTTATCATTTTTTGTTTTACTATAATACACCTCCTGACTCAACCTCGAGTGACAGATGAGTGAATACTTCAGGGTGACACTTCAGATATGTTGTTAAAAACAGCATGTGGTAGGTTGGAACCAACAATAGAATAGACATTGCATTAGTATAAATATTAACAGCAGCAATCTCCCAAAATTACATGTATATCTTTCTTGTATGACAATGCTACAAGATCTGTACATTTTATTACATTATATGAAACAACTACATGCAGTTCATCATCAGTTGCTCTAAAGCTAGACAGGCAAGAATACGTAATATATACCAAACAGCAATTTTGTGAAAATACTAGCAATAGTAAATCTTTTTAAAAGCATAAAGTTATATGAATAACTTTTTATATGTTTTTTAATATATATGCATATATCTTTTTTTTCAGTAATAAGTTCTACTGTAATGTCCAAAAGCACTATCTGGGCTAGGGTGCAGCACGCAGCCTCAAGTTAATGTTTAGTTAGACGCTTATGCCTGCAGTACCCAGCATCTATTTTTATTTTAATACATTTTCAATTACATTTCTTCAAATGAGAAACACGCAGGGTTTCAGATGACAGCCAGTCATGTTATCACAATGTAAGAATTTGCAGGAAATATGAACACAGTGTATACAATTAACAATGAAAATCTGTTATAGTATTTGGTCTTCAATGTAATTTTATACCTATTTTTAGTTATAAATAGAAAGATCAGAATTATATACTGTAACCAACAAAAGATGAATTAGCAAAGTTAATGCACTGCACAGCAGAGAACTGAATGAATAATGAATTCAAGTTATTATTTCATATTTTTACATGGTTAAATGTGGCCTTAATCTGTTGGGTTTTATTTTCCTCCCATGTACTGTTTGCTTTACCCTAGAAATTGTCAACTTTGGCTTTATTAGAAAACTTCTGGAAGGTCTTCGTGAACTTTTGTTGTGAACTCCAACATCTTTAATTAAAGGACAAGACTGCTGAACATTTAACTAATGCTACCTTCATTTAAAAACTTAATTATCCAAAGTAGTTAAACAGCAGTTACCAAAAGAAAAAGTCTAAACCCAAATTTCCCATGCAATCTTTTTCCATTCCAACTGCTCATCTTTTTGCTTGTTTTGGTTTTGCAGCATCCCCAATTTAAATAGTCAAGCAGGTAATACGGATTTTTGCAAGCATTAGAAAGAAGGGAGAAGCAAAATAACTGTTAGCAAAACAGCAAAGGTTCCAAAAATTAAATCCTTTTCCTCTGTTCATTACTGGCTGGTATTAATGCAAGACTTATTTTTGCTAAGCAGTGATACGTGATCCTGAAAAGTAGGTTTCTAACTTCTATATTCCGTTTCATCATGCTCTCGCATTGGCCAAATTAAAGCATTATACATTAAGATGGCAGAAAATTAAAAAGTACATTCTTCAGTGCTGACATGGGAGCTTTCATAATTCCAGTTTTCTTCACAAGCTATAGTTCTAACACATTCATAAGACAGTAAATAGCTTGTGCTTGAATCAAAAATTTTTGCAACAGAAATAGCCACTTCAAACTCATAACTGTTAAAATACCACAGAAATGTAAGCATTACCAGTAACTGCGTTGTGCACACTGCAGTCAATGAATTTACTCTTAACTAGAATCCACCTAAAATGAAAAAGGCAAGAAGGAAGGCTTTAGAGTTGAGGGGAGAAAGGCTGGTTGGCTGGTTTTAACACTGTCAGTTTAGACTAAGAACAAAAAGGCCTCCAATATTTCTTCTTACGCTATTAACTTCATATGCACTCATCTTAATAACTGTAAGCAAAAGTCTACGAACTGATAGATCAATGGTCCCCAGTGATTGGAATGTACTTCATCACATGCTGCTTGATGTTTTCTTAGCTGTAAAACAGCATTAATATACACATGCCATGTTTTCAATACATTGCTTTTGTGTACAAGCAATCATTGTGATTACCACGGGAGCACCGCCAAATTGCAAAGAAGGAAGAAACAACTTGTTAATTAGGCAAAGATGATCCAAAAGCCAATCCAAAGATTTCAAAACTCTTGACAGATTGCGCAGTACAGACAGAGGAAGACGGACAAGAAGCTATGTTACTCTAAACTAAGAGAGAGCTACAGTCAGGCTCTTCAGCTAGTATTAGGATACAGCTCTGCCCCTTGGACATGTAACTACCAACCAGAAAAAGAGCAAATTTAATCACCAATTGCCCAATTCAGTGTGGCCTACCATATGTAAGCCTAACCTTTACGAACAGGCACATTTCAGCCAATTATAAAGACATAATTTTAATCTTTACATTCAGCACAGTATTAAGAAATGGCAAGAACAAACTATGCAAAGAACAAATAGAATCAGTCTAACACAGACAGAAAACAACTTGTAAGAGAGGCCCAGAACAACAATGAAAACACTAGGCTATCCTATCTGAAAGCACAGTTAAGTTTTACAAAGGCTGCAGCGGTTAAAACCATTACTTCCATTTTCTAGCTTTCAGTTAAGATCCCGCAATTGCCACTCTAACGCCAACGCACCGGGACAACCTCCCACCCACCCGTGCTGCAGGGGATCCAGCTCCCCACACCGTAGTGGCATTTGCAGCCAGGCCGTGGAAAGGAAGGTTTGCCAAAATATACCCTCCAGTTGCAAAATCACGGCAAGTTAATTGAAGCAGAGGTCAGTTAAACATGGCAAGGAAAAGTCAACGCCTTTCATAAAGACTCTGTTTACTACACTTGAAAACCAACTGCCTCTTTATTTTGCTGCCTCACATGCTATTGCAAACCAAGGCTGCGAGGGGGTTTGTCTTGGAGGGACAGAGGACATGGAAGGGGCTGGTTAGGGAGAAGGACCTCGTTCGTGCATCTGGGGTTTGCCTAGGAGGAAGGGGGGAAATGCAGCAAAAAAAACCCAAAAGCATCCTCCGGAAGGGAGATAAGAAATGTTTTTTCTTTGTGGTTTTTCTCTAATCTTCTCCCATATGTTTTCACGCAATCTTTTTATACCCATATCTGTTCTTTCTATATCTACTTACCCTACAAACAATGCATGAAAATTTCCACAAAACACATTAAACAGAGCTAATTTAGCAGCTTTACTATTAAATACTAAATATTAAATTAAATACTTACCTATGACTACGCAAACTCCTCTATTTCTAAGGACCAGATTTCTCAAAGCAGAAACATCGGAAATCTGGAATTTAAGTGTGGAAAAGCTAACAGATTTCTATTAATTCATCTGGTGTATCTGCTGTGTTTAAGACCACCAAACAGACCCTGGCAAGTCAAGCACATCATTTACTTTTAAAGTTCGGGAGTATGATTAAAACCAGAAATATGCAAATATATAGTTTTATACAAGAAAATAATTCTGATGGATAGAAATGTGCAACCATGCTCTGCGAACAACTATTATTATTTAACAAAAGAAAGGCAAAAATAGATCTCCAATTGAAAACTCAGTGGATTAAAATAGAATTTATAATCTAATAAAGCTGGAATCTAGCCAGGACAACAGAGTTAATATGAACATCCTTAAGAAAGTTGCCAGTTTTGTGGGGGTTTAGGTTTGCTTGGGGTTGGTTGGTTGGGGTTTTTTTTCCATAACTATGAAGTATTCAATTTTATAACCTTTTCTTTAGCAGTCTCTGAATGGTACAGAGCTTGGAGGATTAGTCAAAAGTGGTTTATAGGCTACATCTCCATTGCCATCTCAGAAAGGAGGTACAACGTACAAATGTCTAATGGACTTTTAAAAAAAAAAAAAAAATTTACATATAAAGAACAAAGGCACAGTAATTAAAAGAAAAAAAAAATCACAAGCATCGCTTTACCTTGCTGCTAAAAAATTTCCTGAATAATTCAGAAATCTGAAAGGGCAGGTTTTGAAAGTATAATAAAAAGCTTTTCAAGCAGACTTATGTAATTAAATGGGTGTTAACACGAACAGTTTCAGACAAGCCGTGTAAAAATCCACTTCTCATCTTACCGGAATCTCACCAGTTTTGAGGGGGTGCTGAAGGGGGGTGGGCGGAGGGGAATATTTACTACTACTTCATTCATCCAGCTTAAATCCAGGAAAGGCAATGAATAAAATGCACATTTTCTTGTAAACATGTACATACACTTACTAAGAACCAGCACAAGCTCAGGTCTGTTGCCTCTGCAGGTCCCCAGCATTAGTACAAGACACTCTAAACCGCTGCAAAAACATTACGGAGCAGAGTTTCTTCTTCAAAGCTATTCTTTTTGCCAATTCACTATCACCACAGTTTCCTGAATTATTTCATGCTTACCTCATTCAAGTAATGATCCAAACAGCATATGGGACTGGTACATATTAAGTGAGTGACCCAATTATGCCTCGCTGGTTGTATACTTTGATAAACATTTCGCATGAGTAATGAATTTTCAAAATGTGAGCAAAAACTATTTTAATATATGACAGCATCATTCACAGGACCAAAACACTTAGAATTCTATATGAATGTAGATATACATACGTGGGTATGTATATAGACAATGAATATATTACTTACGTAAGTAATAATAATTATACATAAAACCCAGTTCCTACCAATTTTGTTCTTTATTTTGGAAAAACCCTATAGCGCTAGAGTGAAAAAAAGAACCCAGCTTGAGTGGCTGCATTTTCTACAGCTCTAAAAATATTCTGTTCCACCTCACCAGTACCCACAGCTAAAAATAGCCACACAATCTTTCTGCAGTAAAATACCTCTTGCTGTCTTGAGAAAAAGCCAGTCTCTAAATTTCCATTCAAGAACAGATACCTTAAAATCTTTAATGAATCTTTTGTTATCCCATTGTTGAGATGGTGATGCTTCCTAATGCAACTGCAGCTGACCATCATACTGCCAATATACTAAGGTTAATCTTTTCCATCTATCATCACCAAGTGCAGCTTATTAAATAGCAAAGGGAACATATTACTTTCTAATACAGAAAGATACTTGGACTAAAATTAAACTTGCACTTTACACTGCAGTAATTACCTAAGCTCAGGCCATGAGAAAAGCTATCATTGAATTGGCCTATTACCAATGATTTCCAATAATAGCACGTTTCTTTCCAAAGGCAAAAATAATTATGTTAAGTAAGAGTATCAGGACTATAGCAAATTTTTGCTACACGCTGTAAGATAAACAAGAGGTATCTAATTGGTTATCCACTAACCTAATACAGTACATAATTTTGATCAGCTAAATTTGTCAAAATATTAGCCAGAGAAACCTAAACATTGTAGAAGTTGTCAACCCAACACATAAATAATTCTTGCCTATCTTCCCCAGATAGGTAAGAGACCTCATTTTGTTGCAGCACAGGCATTTTGCTTTTCTTTTAAACAACAGAAAGCATTGAATCAATTCATGTTCAATCCTCTTTCAAATATCACTGCTGAAAATTAAATACACTGCCTCCAAGCTAGACCAAAATTACTGCATTTAGATTAAGGCAGAGAAAATGTTTACCTTTTAAAAAGGTAAAATTCAGACAGGCTTTGAATTATGTTCAACTGCAGCAGATGCCAGAAAATCCATTACACAATACTACATACACACAGCTCCTCATAATGTAGTTTGTCCAAAACCTCTTGTATCAATCCTGAACGGGGTTCATTTATAAAACTGCTTTTGGACATGAGGTCAAATGCTTGTGTACAGTATAGTGCAATATCTGTATCTAAGCAGAAACCAAGCAGCTACATGGGAGAAAAACGATGAAAGGATACACCTTAATGGGGGATCTACAACATCTCTGGATGCATCATTAGTCCTTTTAAAACCACCGCAACTTATAAAGTTCCTGGGTAACGCAAGTGTTTATACATAAACATTTCCCTTCCAGCAACCACAACCTCTTAGCACCAAGCTCCTGCCATCTTCTGGAATCAAGCAGCAGCACCTCTTAAATGACTACCCACCATACCCTTGATTTCCTGCTACCCATTAAATGCCTCTGTAGTTTGCAGTATCAGGTCGGTCCCAGCTAGACCACTCCTCGGAGCCACCCTCTCCCCTGGAAGGCAGGAAAAGCCTCTTACTAATCTCTAGAGCCACATCAGACCAGGCTAAAACTGGACCCTTCGCCCCGACCAGCTGCACGGCAGCCATCTAAGAGCAAGGCCGAGGGCTGTGCAGGAGCGCCATCCAGCCACACCAAGCTCACATCCAGCACCAAGAGAAATCCCAGATTCCCGTTTCTGGTTTTGTCGTTTGCTTGCTGTGACATCTTGACCATTTCACTTCGTTTCAATCACCTATCACAATGGATGTTGTGTAACCTTAACACTTCAAAACTCCTTGAAGGGAAGCATTTTAATAAGCAGACAAATAATTCTTTCCTTGATAGCGGTGACTAGCTCTTAACCCACTTCCACAGGTTACAGCTGCACTACACTCACAAATACACTGCATTACTGTGAAGTGACAATGCCGTGTTCTTCAGCTTAAACCACATGAAAAACTGAACTCCGATTCTGGTCAGTCTGCTGCATTTATCACTTAAGATCATTTTTAGATTCTGTTCAACTTAAGCTTTTAACACTTAATACTCAGAAGGAACAGGCAGAGCTACACTGGGGGTAGACAAGGCAGAGAGTAAAGAGAAACGAACGAGCTTATTTGAAATAGTGCCTAAATATATATATGAAAATAGCCTGGAAATACTCCAAGGGCTACAATTAATTCATAAATATTATGTGTTTTATAACTCTATGTGATACGTTGTATAAACAGAATAGATCAGCTGGAAACTGTGCAATTGGACAGATATTTATGTTTCTTTTTTTTTTTAATCAGTCATGCATTAGAGAATTTCTGAGCAATGAGGATTTCTGAAGACCTACAGTTAGTATTAAGGGACAATTTCATGCCGGCCTTCAGTGCCAGAACTCTCTGCCCTCCCAAACTACCTCTGTGGAGTAAATACCCACCTCCCCCAGCTCCCCTCTTGCCGTTGCCTGTCCTGGGCCCACAGACCGCCACTGCACATCTGTTCCATCATTTTACCAGAGGGAAGGAACATCACTGGATCCTCCGTACGCTTAAGTCACTCTATTTCTTTAGACACCTGAACGTATGTCCCAGAACTCGACTGCTGCCATTCAGGCTTGAAAATTTTAGCTTCTATTCCCAAGAGCACCAACAGCAGTTAAACACTCCAAATGGGTAGTACTACAAAGCTAGCGCTGCCACGTCCCTACATGGGGTGTATCCTGCTTCTGCTGCATTTTCACTCTCACCAAGAAAGTAGCAAGTTTTATAAGCCTAACAGGAAAGACAAAAAATTAAAGTTCATGATTAGATAACGGAGTCCCTAGTAAGCTCTCTACCAGGACTAGCACAACCCTTACCATCTTTTTCTAAAAGCTTTCTAAAGGGAAGTATCTGCAAAAGACTCCAAGTTACTGAAGACTTCCAAGTCCCAGCAGCATTTCCAACAGCTACTAAGTGATCTCAACATCTTGGTTGCAAGAGGAGATCTTAAAAAAAAATACATATTGCAATAGCACAGCTTCCTCTCTCATGCTATGTGAGCACCACTGCTAGGCCTCAAGCTCTCCAAACACTTAAAAGGGATACCACTCCAAGCTCAGATTGGTTCACTGATTAACGGATTACTCACATGCTTTGAGTCAACCACGTGGTTTGCCATAATTCCTTCTACTAAAAGCTTTAATTAGAATCATAGAATATCCTGAGTTGGAAGGGACCCACAAGGATCATCGAGTCCAACTCCTTATCAAATTATCAATTCTCAAAAAGATATCCTAATTTGATCTCAGAAAGCAAAGTGGCTTCCTAGATCCATTCACACCAGAGCAGCAGTGTCTGAAAACATCCATATCCAGTAAGGTCCTGGAATTTGGGTGATCTCAGTTCTGCGCATGAGAAGATTGAGCAATCAGCTCAAGTGAGCAGTGATATATTATACTCCTTTTCTTGTAGTACAAGAGCTCCCCGGTTGGTTAAAGCTCTCACACTTGAAAGAAACAAGACTCTAGACTGTGGAAAGATTCTCTATACATGAACTTGAGGCATACCACGTGCAAATAAAAGTTGAAGCCAAAAAAAGAAACTTAAGTGCACTGTAATTCTAGTGCAGCTACAGCACATGAACAAGATGGAGCTAATACTTCAGCTTATTCTTGCACAATTAAAAGCTGTAGAGCCGGAAGTCAGAAAGCTCAAGCCCAAGTTGAGAATTTAGTGTTTTGTTGAACTTCCTCCCACAAAGTACATTTAAAAAAATAACAAACACAGAAGACAGTAAAAGCTTGACTTTCATATAAACCATGATACTGACTGCACAGAGCAACAGATCAGCTTGCTGATATATGAAAGGGAGAAATACTTGGCAAACAAAACTTACATAGTTTCCAATCTAGATTTCTAAGTGCAGTCAATTGTTTAATTGTTTAATAGCTGTACCTTGAACTACAGTCACCCTAAAGATTTTAGTCAGATCAATTGCAAGATCCGTCTTCAAGAACGCAGCATGTCCAAGTAACCACGATCAGTCACAGTCAAAAAAGAAAATTTCAAGGTAAATGCAAGTCAGAAGCACAAACGCTGGTTAGTAAGCACGTAATTCTCGAGGGCAGGCACCAGGGGTGAAATTCTGCTTATTGCAGAAACCCTGTTATTAGAATCCACAGATTAAGAAATTAAACTAAGACCTAAGCAAATCAAGACAAGACTCAGTAGAGCCATTGGAAGCTTATTTAACCTGATGGAGCCAGCATCGAGTCTGGCAGCATGCTTTCTGTAAGTGATTGAGTCCCCAAAAAGCCCGATGCTTGTCTCCTCCTTCCAGGAGGCTGTGACCTGTAGGCAAAAATCCTGATTTCCAAGGCTCAGTTCTGAGTTTCAGTGTTGTGTTCCATATCACTTAAACCTGAAGCACATCAAATAACTGTAGGATGATCATCCGTATGCCAGTCGGACAGTTTTTAAAACAGTAGCACAGCCCACAGCCTCTTTAATCCTTTAAATTGAAAAGAAAAGGTTAATTTACTTACAGGTAAGTAAAGACCCATAACCTAGTTTAAATGTTTTTTGGAACAACTACACAGCTAAAGCAATTAGGAATAGCATATGCTGTAACAAGAAGTATTTTTAAGATGTTGTTTAACTATCTAATGTCCCTTCCATAATAATCTGGCAGAATTTTGGTACTCAGTACTCATCTCGTAGCGAACACATTTCACCACACAAAAGAGATGTCATCTGCGTGTTAGAAGTTACGTCTAGAAAACTGGCCCTATGCTTAAAAAACAACCAATTAGCAGTGTCTGTTCACTGGGGGCTGAAAATAGGGAAAAATTAAGTGACAGCTTCAGCTTCACTTGAGAAAGCTACAACCAAAATTCTATTTAAAGGAGTTCCTATTCAAAAAGCAACAGAGAAGTCACAATAATAAGGCAACTTTCATACATTCCATCAAGGCCAAACTGGACAGCTTTTCCTCAAAAAAACCCAGTCATATAATCACATCAAATCGTGGTTAACCATGGGGCAGAGTGCTCAGACTTCTCACTAGCACTGCAAGAGCTCAGTGTACAGATTCATCCACCAACACACATTTTCAGAATATAGAGCATTCCTAGTTAGCTTGTACATAAAAACATCCAACATAGATGCTTTCTCAGTTTTGCAATAAGGATGACTAATAAAATATGGATCAAATTCGACAGCTCCACTAAACATGGAGAGATAGCTCTGTCTCAGATAAACAAGCCCAACTGACAGTCTTCCTGGGAGTAAAGAAAATGCTGTCATCCCCTGACAGCACAGCCAGCATAACCGTAATTGTCAGTATTAGCCACACGGCTCTGAAAGAGCTACGCAGGAGTCATGTACTTGAAACACTCGGAAGGAAGCAAGAGACTCTGCTATCTGAGCAGAGTAACAGCAGGAGGAGAGCCCCACCATCAGCAGGGCCTAGCTGCTATTTTCAGTTCTTCAAACAAGAGCAGGTTGAGGTAGCACAGGCTGAGTTTACGAGTTCAACTAGCTAGGCAAGTCTGCTCTTCTGCAAGCATCCTACTCACTGCTACAAGTTGTATGGGCTACTGTAAGCCAAAAGAAGTTAAAACAAGTTAGCCAAAAGCCTTCTAACCTTAGCTTGTCACACATGCTTCAGCCAGCTGTGCTCAAGTAAAGATCCTCAATAGCTGTTGGTGAGAAGGGTACAGACGGATAAAGCACCACATTTCCCCCTTGCCATGAATCCAGCCTGCGAGTGGTCAGCATCTCGATTTTAACCACAGTTCAGAGCTACATTTTGAGGAAGCAAGTGTAAGAAGCTAACATCCATTTCCTCCTTTTGTTCTTGACATTAAAAATAATTAGCAAATTTAATTTCCTTATCTGGTATTCACATTAGCTTGTGTACTACCCACCTACGTAAAATATTTGGGTAGAGAACGCATGTTCAAGTGCCCTGCTGTGCAACTCCCTCCCCTGAGGCTTCATCAAATTACTGGTTTTCAAATTAATAATCACCTCTCGATGGGACAGAAGACTACTGTA
>VYZV01010802.1:69893-84025 GCA_013401275.1 Pandion haliaetus
CAAAATAAAGCTTGTAAACATAACTATTTTCTAATCACTGTTCTGCTAGCATCTCTAATGTTAGCAAATCTTTTGACTTCCAGCTAGATGACTAAAGTCACCTATCGACAATATCCAGGTCTCCAGTACTTGCACTTAAAAGCTGTGCCAGCCCTTAACTCTGGAACCCTACCTCACTTTCAAGTCCCTCCCTCACTTTTTGCCATACAGCATAACTAATCCACACAGGTTCAAAGGAACGAAGTGACCAATGCTAAAAAGAGAGAGAGAAATTATAATCTGAGTTGTGTACAACCCCATATGATCATTACTGAGTTAAAAGAAACTTCTTCTGATTCAATTTCCTTATTTCTCGCATCAGAGCTGCATGTTCTGTTTTGGATGGGGGGGGTAGGGCTTTGCCTTCTATTAATTAGTATCTTCATCTACACAGTCTCTTCTACTGCCTCCCAATATGGTCCAATGAATCAAACTAGTAAGACCTGTAAACTTTTTCACTTCTTCAGGAACTGAGAAAAACACTATGCAAAATACCAGAACCAGCAATCGCCTGTGCGCACAAAGTACTTCCCCGCTGGTCAAGCAGGAGCCAGAAAGTCAACTTACGAGCCTAGTTTCTATTTAAAAACTTCTTTCAGTGCTTGACAGTGGCTTGTTCGCCATCACAAGGCCTGTGACACCAGCTGAAATTTATATTCCTGCAGAATTTTGCATTCCCAAGAAATCACAAGGAAGTGAAATGCCTAGAACTCATTGCCACGACTGGCTATCTGCATCTTCTACATGAAACCACTAAATACCCTGAAAATTTTGTAGTCAATCCCAAAAGATCAAATTCAAAATAATACTTGAAGTATATGTTTGGAACTAAAACAGGTATTTCAGCATATCAGAGTTCTGCAATTTCCCAGCCACTGAATGCTGAATAACCAAACTACCAAACATTTACAAACTATCTTTGAAATAGAGTACAAATGCTCCCATCCTCTCCAGTTCTTCAAACTGTGAGAAGTGTTCAGACACATGCATTACTCAAGTTATTTTCACATTAATTCTTACACCTAAAGTGCTAATATTAGAAAGTACGCTATCCCTAGCTTTAGCAAAACCAGCCCGAAACTCCTATCAATTCCTCAAACCTCCTGCACCTGCAAGAGATCTTCAATGCACAGGTGTCCACAAGAGGTATTTCCCTGTACTGAAATAGGTCGTGTTATTTAGAAAGCCCTAAATTAGATGATTCATTTATTTAATGAGGTATGCACCCAGACAGATTTAACAAAATCTGTTGAACTGAATAACCTTGCTGCGAATCTTAGATAAACCTCACTGCAGACTACCACAAACGTTTCTGATATAACAGGAGTTTGCTGGCATTTTTTTTTCTGAATACCCTGAGAAGCTACTTCACACTTTTAAATATGGGAGCTACTAATGAGAACAGACAAGGTACTTTGTAAGAAACAGAGATGTCTTAAAAGAATAAGATATTTCAGTTACAATCAGAAGTGTTGACAGCTGAAAGGAAAGTGAAACAAATAGATTCAAAACATGGAAAAACACTACTTACAATGCTTTACAAACATTTCTTCAACAGAATGAGTAGTTACAGCTGAAGGGTTTAAAGCCTGCTACCATCACCATTAAAAGTCACTTCCTAAACAGCCAGAACCTCTCAGTTTCACTCTGTTCTTGTTTTGTAATAAACTCATAGGCCTAAATAACAAAAAGCACAGAGGATTAAGAAATAATTGAGCTAACAAAGAAGCCCCTGCTACATGTTGGATGTTTTCCATTTTTTTGAAGGTGTAGGCAAGTTAGAAATAAGTGTACAGAAAGCAGGGTCTATCATGTAACCAGACACACGAACCAAAACAAATAAAATTCCCCAGATCTTCCCCACCCTAGCGCATTCCTTACAAAGGAGGACGAGAACGTTTTTATTTGCAACGTTGAGGGCACTAACAGATACATCGATTAAAAACGCAGTCACAAAAAAGACAGCAATAAAGGCTTGCAGTTTCATTACAGTTTCATATGTCATAGGAACCTTTCTTACACATATACAAAGTAAAAAGAGGTGATGCCTTAAAAAAAATGCCACACACACATCCATAGAGTTTTGCCAGTGGATTGTGTCAATCAGTGGCACAGGGAAGCAGAGCCCGACAGACAGCCGTGCTGGCAAAAGTCTCTCACATTGCTGCAATCTGAACGTGAAAATTCCTCTCCCCTCCTCCAACACAGTTGTGTTTTATTTGAGGACACAACCCAGCTCTATGAGCAGAAGTGCCTCTGCCTCTACAAGCACTATCCAGGCTACAAGCCCTTGGCCCATGTCACAGTGGTACCCTAATCTTAGAACAGGCAGGATAATTATAGCAGGGAAACAAACCAAGTGCTGTCAAACTGTACACAAAGTAAATACATGAAAAAGCTGCAATTTATAGCTTTATTTTTCCTGTCACATCTCACCTCATCACAATTCAAACCTCTTGCTGGCTTGCTTAGTTACACCAGCAAAGCTGAAGGGCAAAGACGCAAAGAGTTTTCCTTCAGGAGATCTTGCTTTTTTTTTCCTGTTGCCTGAAGTAAGAGTAGCAAAACGATCACTCACAGCAGTACACCTGCATCTGCAGCAAGCTACAAAACCCACCACAAAGAGTCTGTCTCCCAACATCATCAAATACCCACAATGCAAATAACTGCCCCTACCTCTGGCTATCAGAATTGGCAAAATGTTTTGGTTTTTCTTTCCTAACACAATAGAAAGTAACAAAACAACAACAACAACAAACCCAACCAAACAAAAACAAAAGGCTATACACAGCTACCAAGGACAGACAGAAGGATAGCTTGCAAACTGCAATTACAGATAACTAGGTGTTTACTTATGTGTTCACATACAGGTAAATACATGTTCCTACCAACATCACACTACTGCACAAGAAATTGATCCTATTTAGCTATGAAAAGGTTGAGCTACTTGCCTACCTTTGGCACAAGAAACACAGCAAGCTGACCGCAAGCCGGTTTCAGATACAACAAATTCCAGTATCGAGCACATTAGGTGTTCTGATATTGCCAAGATATGACAGGTACCAAAATGCACAACATCTAAAATTCAAAGAGAGGGTGAGGACAGTAGAAAAACTGTTCAAAGCACAAGAGAGCATGAACAAGCTTTACAGAAACTCGACTTATCTCAGTTTAGCAGAGTATTTCTATTTTGACTCACTGTAAAGACCTTCAGAGAGTTTAGAAGGTAACTCTAATCTATAAACATGCATCTGACATTTCCTGCTCGACAACACAACACAAACATGTGTTCCTCCGCAAAAGCCGCGTTAGTCATGGGGATTGCCTGGTTCATTATATACTCTCCTGCTTCAGCCCACGTCCCCTCACCCAAGGCTTGTGACCACAGTCCATCCCTCCCAAAGCCATCAGGGCATTTCGCTGTCTTAAGACAAGCCACCTAATTGTATGTGTCAGGCAGGAGGTCCACAGAAGCAAAGAGAAAAAGAAAAAGAAAAGTTTATCTTCCCACCTCCCAGTTGCTTGTTTCCCAACCTGTGCCGCTTTTCTCCTGTCAGATTGTGTGAACCCAACCATTTGATGCAGTTCATGCTGCAGCCGCATGAGCAGGTGCATCCCCCCTATTTCTGCGTGTTGAGAAAACATTCTCAAGCAACTCATCTGGAAACAAGGACTATTTCCTGCTCCACGCCTACTTCACAAAACCAGTTAGGTTTGGAAAAAAATGGCTTACGGATGCAAAAGCAATCGATGCGCAGCATCCTACATACCCGCCTACTTCTCTCCTGTGACTATCAGTCGGAAAGAATGTTCTACCTACAGCACTCTCTTTCAGAAAAGTTAGTACACTTTTTTAAAAGCTAACAGATATGAAAATTGTTTAAGTCTCCCAAACCAAAAACTGCATGTAGACACTTATGAGGTAAGAAGGAACAAGAGTTTTCTCCAAGACATCCGCAAATGGACTATTAAATAAAAAGCATCAGGCTGCAACGTCAATGAACATTTTGTAGCTCCTGACTCACTAAGTTCTCTCACTAAACAAGTATGTCTGCTTGGAGAAACGTGTCTATGCCACACAACAGGACCATTCTGCTTTGTGAATGCTGTTTAGGCATTCAGAGTAAACACTTCACCAGAAACCTTAACTTGTAACAGAGCAGCCAACGTTAAGAGTCATTTACTTTGATTTCTCCCTGCAAAGAAAACAGCAGAGATAAATCTTTATTTTTAAAGAATGGTTTTCCACACAAGCCCAGTCATTCCACCCATCAAGGAAAGATGCCCAGGCTGGGCAGCTTCCAGGCTAGAGAAGTCCCATCGTTAGCACAGGTCAGACCAAAGCAAATTGCTTTCAAGAACTGGACCTTGTCTCACTGATCGATGAAGGTTGGGAATTAAGTTTAAAAACAAATAGTATCTACATGTTAGTGCCTCTGGATTTGAAATTCCTTTGACAACCCCGTGTGGCGGGTCTCACTGGCACGTGATTCAGAGGAGTGCAACTAAAAAGACAAGTGGACTCGGGCAGAAAACGTCATTCTAGGCTAGAAAATACACAGGGGCTAAAACACTGGTTTGAAATGCAGGAGACAAGCTGTAAGTCCTGCTGCTCAAGAAAGGATCAGAGATACAGGTTATCTGCTGAGATCCAACACCACAGACTGAGCCTTCACCTTTTTTTCCCATTTTTTGAAGGGAGAGACTTGCCTGAGAGGTAAAAACCAGACAGCAATCAGTAATTATTTTTTTTAAATAAATTGAGCAGTGTCCATAGGTAAAAGCATGATGGACAATACTGAAAATGTATCACAAATACCAGCACCACAAGGTACTGTCTTCAAAGCAGCATACTCATCCATCAGAGGCAGCATTAATAGTTCCAACAATTTGATGAATGCTTTCTAGAAAGGGTATTTTTACATCCCCAGTAATCAGCCCTAAGATCTACCTGGAGAATTTAACAAGTTATTTCCGGCTGTTTATGATAACTAGAAGCTGTGAATAAGCTCCAAAACACATTCAAATGATTTGCCAGCACAACAAGAAGCATTTGGCTAGGTACCACACCACATTTTGTGCCTAAAGCTATACAACAGGTCCTCCACAATTCTCTAAGCATTAACATGAAGGTAAAAGGGGAAAAAAAGAAAAGAAAAAATCCCCTCAAACTCTACTCAAAAGATGGATGAAGAGAGTAAGTAAAAGGAGAAAGAAGAAATGAAAAAACAGATCCCGAACAGGAGGTCACCCATTTATAACCAGCAATTTAAGACAGTGACAGTAAATTTCTTGTGTTACTAGAAACACAGTGATTAGCAGTAGTTTACTAACAGTCTCGGAAATTAAGAATCATTATTATGGAAGAGGGCAAGAACTGCAACAAGTCACTTCAAAGGCAAAGTGTAAGACAGAAAACCCTTCTGACTACACCCTTGTACTCTTTCAAAGTCTTCACCACAGGAGCCTGCACACTGACACCCTGCACAGCACCTTCGGCCCCAGCGTCCAGAAGGATCAGCTCCAGCTACAGTTTGCATTAACAGTGTGCACACATTCACACTGGCAAAGCTTGAACACTGTTTTCAAGGACAAAGCAAATGGAAATTTACCCCTTATGAAACAAGGAAATCACTATTCAAAAAATTCCAAAATGCACTTAAAAAAAAAAAAATCAAAATTGTTCTTTTTTCTAATAGAAGTGACTAGGAAGCATTAGATTAGTATGGAAATGGTTTTGAATTAATCTCAGTATGCCTGCAACACCCAGCTGTAAAAATACAGGAGAGTTCTTGCATGCTATGCACAGCCTCTTTAACCCCTGATATAAATCTTTGGAGAAGAAAGCTATACCTGAGCTCCCTACAGTTACACAGACTAAACTCTTGGGCTCCAAGACATTTAAGATTTGTGAAAATGGGAAATCATGAAGGCAAAAATATTCCCATCTTTTATGAAGGCACATTCCCTAGTCCTAAATTCTATCCACAAGACTCACACAAGGAAGCTATCAAGGCTAAACTATAAAAATTGAAGTCAGTCTACCGAAAATCTGCAAGAGGGAGTGAAACAACCAATTCATGGAAGCTCAAGCGCCTCGATGACAGGCTGTAACTTCCTGCATTTGTCTAACGCAACCAAAACACTCAAAGGTTGAAGTCACCGTAATTCAAAATGGAGGGGAGGCAAAAGCACAGAACAGTCATAAATATGCAACATACTACAACCTTTAAGGAGGCTATTGGTTTTCATAATGAAAACCTCATCTGTCTCCTAGAGTGGTATGTACAATGTTTTGGCAAGCAGGGCAGCACTAAAAGAATAGGTACAAACGAATGGCAGGTACAAATATTATTTGCCTTTTGTTAACACACGCAAGGAGACAGGGTATTTCTTAATCAAAGAAACCCTGTATTTGCACAGTATATCAGCGCTCATAATGAGCATGTCACAATTGTATGACCAAATCTAAGCATTCGCCTAGCTGGCAATAAAAACAGATTTTAGTCCATTAAAAATGCATCAACAAAATGATGTCCATAGGTTGTAAATGCCAAAAATAGCCTGGACTGACCTACTCTTGGTATCTCCATAGATGTGGGCTTCCTTAAGGTCAAACACTGTATTCATGGTTTTCACCAGGTTACATATTTCTTCCCATGCTATCAGAGAAAGTACACCATAAAGCTTAAGTCATCAAGTGTTATTTACTTAAGCATGCTCAGTAACAATATATTTCCTTGCAAATGATATGGTTGCGTATCTGTTAATATAAACGTTATGACCCTTGAACCAGCCTACCCAAATGATGAAGACCAGATTCAAGCGCCTGCTAACACTAGGAATCTCTGGCAGCGAAGTGATCATCTAAAAACTGCAACAGTTCAGTCTAAAAGGCTGCTGAACTTGAGGTCCTGCAATTTCCCACTGCCGCCCTTCTGTGTTCAGTTCATGTAACAACTTACCAAGCATACCATAACCACTTAACTCTTAATTCCACAAATCAACTAGTACAAGGAACATTTTTCTTAACCGCTCTTGGCAAACGTTGCTTGCTCGTATCTGTCATGCTGGTAAAACTTGACTACCCTCAAATTAAGTTTTAGTTAGGTCAGAGCAACGCTGTTTCATACGTGAACACAAATAAATATAAGCTCTCCTTCCAGCACGCAGATCAGGGGCCTTCATCTCATCAATCCTACACCAGTGACACTACCAAGTTCTTGGAGATGTCTGTGGCTTACTGGAGACAAGAAAACCCGCAGTGATAAAAGCAACAAAATTCACTGAGGAGTGGAAGGATGTTGCAAAAGAAAACAGTAAGACAGCTCTAGCCCCACTGAACTGGCTGCTAGTAACAACAGGCAGGCCGACTTTGGAATTTCTAATATAATCCCCACATGTTAAAAGTTGTCTTATGTTTTTTGCAGATGTCTGTGGTATCTTGCTATGCTGTCATATATGTGAAATATCTTCAAAAAGCCTTGACACATATAACCTGGCAGATTAGTGTAGGCAATTGCCCTCCTAGACCTCCACTTCACCCCTTTCCCTAGAGGTTATTTCCTCTGGAAGAGATTCAGCAGAACAGACTGTGTGCCCACATACCCAAAATGCCACTTCAGTGCCTGAACACTTAAATCTATGGGATTTTTTTTTTTTTTAATATGATGGCTTACAAACCACATCGTGTCCTGCCCTGCCTCCCTGGCTGCACATTAACACTGCCACAGCAGAGAAGTGGGGCGGGCAGCTGATGCAGTAACTTGCTCAAACTGCAAAAGCTAGATTTGTTATAGAAGGTCTGCCAAGACTTTAGTCATGTCTAAATTGTATTTGATTTAAAGTAAGTCATATTTTATCTTAATCCGTAACAAAAGTTTTACTGTTCTCAAGAGATTTTATTCACTAGGTGAGCTATATTATTACTTTTGGTATTAAATAAGGTTGCTGACACAGTAGTAATCTTCATTTCAGCTCTTGTAGACTCTAATTTTTTTCAGCCACACTCAATTGTCCCCAGTGTATTTACCTTTGCAGATGGGAATTATTTGTACAGAGCTATGCGCTAGCATGATTTTCATGACAAGTAATTGCAGAAATACTAGTTTAGACCATCTCTGGATACAAAACAATGTGCCCCTCTAAAGACAAACAGCTTACACCTAAGGCTAATAATGAAGACAATTCTTTTCAGCTATTTGGGAGAGGGTCATTGCCAGACAAATTTACTTTTTATTAAGAACGTTCTTATCCTTAACTAAGCCTTTCAACTGGCTGACCGAAGAGCTAATTCCTATGCAATAAGCTTCAGTGAAGCCCAAGCCAGCCTCAGACACAGCTGTCCAAAAGCTTACTAAACACAGTATGTCCTATTATAATCTAACAAATAACACAAAAGGTCTACAGCAGTATAATCAAAATACAACAACTTATACAGTTCTCAGTAATAGTCTGAAAGATTATCTCTTTGTATAAAAAAGAAAAAAAAATTAGGACCAAGAAATCTCAGCTTCTGGAAGCCATACAGGAGGTCACAAACACACTTTTATCTGCTCTCCCTCAGGGATTTTAGAAAAGAAAACATACATTTTAAAATATACAGTTAAAACAAAAGCAATGGCTACATAAACAATTTGACTGATTTGGGAGTCTACTAAATGAGAATCCTTACAGCCGTTCATTTTCAGCAGACCACTAGAAAATGAAGTTCTAGTTACTTTCTAAATGTCTAAAATACCTGCATGAAACACATGTAGCTTTTGGAAGTCAGTTTTGAAGGAAAGCTAGAGAAGAATGTACCTGGAATTCAACGAATGTACTCACATTGCAACATGGATAAAAAGGTGGCTTCCACAAGCAGCTTACAGAACCTCTTAGCAGCAAGACATACAACAGTTTCAAGATCTATATTTTTACATTCAGTGCTTGAAGTTTGCTTGCAACAGTTATTTAAATCTCTACTGCATCAACAGACATTATTTCTTCATATGTGTTAGCCAACTTAAGCATCACTTGATTAAAAGAAATTATTGCCATAATAAATGCATACTTTCCTCCAAGATTAAAAAAAAAATAAATTATTTCTGCAGCTTACAGAATTGCAAAGAGATCTGTTCTCCACATGCCATAAATTATCACCCAGTGCTGAAGAGTTAGTTGTCCACTATAAACAAATAAACTTAGTAACAGGAAAATTAAGAGATCAGATAAAACATCAGGTATGGGAAATACTCAATAATTTATCATTAAAATATTTCCCTTTCCAAAGGAAGAAACAGAACACAAATTAAATAAATCTGCTGACAACAAATACCTATGAAATACACTAGCCAAATACCCTATTCCCTTCTAATACTGGTCCACCAAGAATAGTGATTTATCACTACTAACAATTAGTCTTAATTGTTATTGCAGAAATAAGCAATGGAGCCAAAAGTTCCCTCTGTGTCAATAAGCTGAAAACAAATATTCCATCAAGTAATCATACTGGCATCCATATAGTCGTCTTTTTTTTTAAANCAATTCATGTATAGAAATTACATAAGGAAGCCAAACCACACACTTCTTTTTAAGTAGTCATATAGCAGTAAGTCATCAAGACAAATTAAAAGCTTGAACAGTACTAAGAAATCTTCCTTTTACATTACTGTTCCTCAGAGTATCAGGTAAGATGCACCACACAAATCGCGTATCTTCTCACCAGTTCTGTGGAGACTGCCTAACCATGACAGCATGAAACCAAGGGAAGCCCCAGGTTTCATACATCAGTGTTCTCATAGCACAGATTATCGTAAATTGGCCTCTACTATGATGAAGTATTGATTTCAAGCGTGTTCTAGTGAAACTCTTGAAAATCACTCCTTCAGTGCAGTTTTTCTAAGTCTTCATACAGTGCAAGCAAGGTAAGCATTGCCTCTGCTCAAGTCTTTCTCCTCTTTCAGGAGGAGACACCCATTCTCTTGCCTTTCCTCTACTTATTCCTGAAACACAAGCCATCATTACAACGAAGAGGAGATGATCCTAGTTCTTCTCACTCTGCTTGCTTAGCCCTAGTCTTTCCTAGAAAAAGCCTGTCTTAGATGTTTGCCAAACCAGGACCAAAACAGGACTAAGAGTACTTTCTCTGTTCCTTAGCTGTTGAATTTTTTCTTGTTTAAGGATCACCATTTATCTGGGAGCCACTTCTCTGCTTCCCGTATTTTATCTATCAATATTGCAGTGGCCGTAAACAAAAGGATGCAAGAGAGGCAACATTTGATGGAAGGGACTTTTTATTATATTTAGAGAAAGAATTTGCACATCTGAAATGTTCTTCACCCATTATCAGTTGGTCCAAGAAGCATTACTACCCCTTTATATTTTATCAAAGCATATAGCCGTGAACCAACAGGTTCAGGTTTTGAGGCACCAGTCTAAAAGTAAGACCAAGAAATAGCATTCACATCTTTACATGACTCTCCCAGTCATCAACTTTCATCAAGTTAAGAGATAACTGCATATGAAATTCAAAGTTACTAAACACAAAGTAGTCAAAATTTGAGGAAAACCTAAATTTCGCATGTGTTTTTCTCATTATGTAGCTGATGGTTCAGGAGAGGAACTTGGGCATCACTACAGACAGCTCTTCGTGCAGCTACAGCCAAATAAGCATATTTGCAGGGAACTAGTAGGCTAGGCAACTTTGGAAGGTCCCTTCCAGCCTCAGATTCTGTGGATAAGAGTATTTTTCACAACTGAAGGCGAAGTCAAAGAACGGAATCGAGAACTACAAATGAGATGTACGACACATCCAGTCTACAGTCACTCCAAAAAGGCAAATAATTGCAAAATACATACTGTAAACCTCAGAAACATGGGCAGAGTTGGACAGGAGAAGAGGGCATCAGCGTGGGAATGGTTCGTCAGTGGAACCTATGACTATCCTAGGAACACAAAGGGCTATGCAACCAGATCAGAACACCACCTAGTAAAATCACTCTTATCTATGCTAGCTCATTTTTTCTCTCAACAAGGTATCTAGAATAGAGAGTAGCCATGTAACAGCAAAGGGCTAGCAGGAAAATTATGCATGAACCACATGTAGCCAACCAGTAATTCAAGAAAAGTCAGTTTTTCAAACTCTGAAGAGCTATTGTCTGTGACAGCACAATAGGAAACACAAATTATAGGTCTGACTATTTATAGAAAAGTTAAATGGACACAAAAGCCTAATGTATTCCTAACTGTACAGATGCATTAAAAAATGTAATTATTTATTACATGCAACAGTATGACATAGAATTAATATTTACATCACATATTGAGACAGATCAATGTTAAAGTGCCAAAATACATTTATTATTACAGAAATCAGTAGCTGGATGAAAAAAAACTTCTGTCACTTGTCCAAACCCAGGTGAAAATACTGGCAGTCAGAAGTTCATCTCCCGTTTCAAAACTCTTACTATGTCAGTACTCAACCTAGTTCCCACAGAGGCGGATTCAGAATCCTAGGTCAGTCAAGTTAATGAGACATGGATGACTTCTTTAGCTGCTACTCACGACGCTAAAGCATCAGTAAGACTGTCAAGAATCACACTGATTTCATTCCAAGTACCAGCGCAGCTTGGAAAGAGCAACGGGGCAACAGCAGTGCCAAGCACTGAATACATATCCTGGGGAAGACATCTAAAAGAGGCATGGGGACAAAGAAAGAGAAAGCAGGAAGCTCAGTTTTTCATATCACCCAAAACAACTGGTTTCTTCCCACTATGTAAAAATGCAGAAAGATGATGGAATAATAGGAGAGGAAGCAGACCTTCCTGCTTTTCTTCAGCATTCAAAAGAGGATAAAGAAAACAGTTTCAAATGACAACATGCAGCCAGAGACAAACTGAGAAGATGCAATTTAGGCAAGGCCTAGACTCCTGACAATGCTGATCCTAACTCCACAATCCTACTTCACCCCTCAGAATTTGGGCTACTCTGTCCTTCCACCTCCCAGTGCCGTCCACACCAGAAAAGTGTATTTTTACATGTATTAGCTTCATCGTGTTACCTACAGGCTCGAAGACAAGCGTGCAGTGCTTAAGAACCCATTAGCTCACAATGATTAATCCCAGGACAAAACATTAACAGTGCATTAGAAAGCTAAGAATACATTCTCTATGCAATACTTTCCTGGCCCGCATATAGCGCAGACAAGGCCTATAGGAATATTTCTTTCACAGTCACACTGGCACGTTAAGGGGAGAAACTAAGGACGCTTGCTCAGTGGGAAGAGGGGTATTTCATTTGCCAGTGCCATCGATCTTACACACCGTCCCTCTCCCCACCACCTCATCCTTCAAGCACTGTATTTTTCTTATAATCAAAGTAAGACTGAATTCAATTAATCTATTCACACAATAACCCCTGCCCTGCATGGAAATAAACTGCTTGATGGAATGAACATTTTTATAAGCCAAGTTTCAGCCACACCTATGATTTAAAATACATGAAAACTATTGCAAGTAAACTCCAAAAATGATACTGCATTTAACTTGGCTTCAGCCACAAGAACAACCAGAATTGAAAGAGCTGCCTAAGAAAACTTTGATAGCAAAGTTAAAACTTCCTTGGAAATCCTGACCAAGTGAAAACAGAAAACGTGCAGTGTTTCTGCAGTACTGACTGCAGGCAAACACTCCCTTACTTTTCCTGCCCTGTGGTGAGCTGCCTCCCCCCAAACTCCCACCCCACTCGCGGGGCAGAGGGAGGATGCTGCTCCAGTCACTGCTCCTTTGCATCTCTACCGATGAAACTATTGCCCCACCTCATTAACCACACTCATCCAAATCCCACTCTGAATAGGAATTTGCATATATACAAGCCTTTTGCAGCTCATTAATGTAATTTGAATGACTCTCACATGTTCATGAATTTATACTCTGCCTGTCCCTTTTTACATATATGGGCCAAAGGAATGGGGAGGGGGAAGATTATTTAGGATCTCATGACAAAACAAAGCATTTTCTAAGTTTCAGCCTAGCATTTTAGTATGAACTGTCTTCACCCTTTTGCCTCCTGATACATTCACTAGGTAACTAGCTAGCTTCTACTTCCAGGTAATGATGTTGTAAGCATCATGTTACTTCACAACCTTGCTCAGCCTCTATGTCAGAAGCAAAGGACAGTCTAATATGGGGGGAAAAATAAAGAGAGGCATCAAGACATCAGTCATGCACAGGCCCAAGGAATGAAGGAGTCATTGCAGTTAATCGACTAATATTTAGCTTGAGCCCTTTACTAAGCTATGTGAATGTACTCTGAAAAACAAAGGCACATTTTTAGAAAACTTTTCTAGTTAACTGAACATAGGAAACAAGTTTCAACACATCTCTGCTTCCCCTTAAAACACCTTGGCACCACCTCAGAGTTCTACATATGTTTAAAAACAACAGAATAGTACAGGTCAAAGGAAACTATGAAAATCCAGTCCGTACACACAAGCTGGATATTCTTACAGCATTAATTCTATTCTTTTTTAAGAAACAGGCCATAGATCCTTAGCTTGCTATTCAAAGTTCTTCTATTACCAATGTGTCCGAGTTGTTCCAAGACCAAACAATAGAGGAAGGTCAGGCGTGGAGTTCTGCAAGGGCCTACGCTGGCACATTTAGCTTAACCTACTCGTTAACAACCTAGAAAATGAAGTGACCAGTGGGGTGACAAAGTTGCTGACAGTATGACGTGGTTGTAAGGATGAAGGCAAACTGAAGAATCACTGAAAGACCTCAGTGACAGAGCAATTCATGTACATAAATGTAAAGTGATGCCCACTGGGAAAACCAGACCAGACAGAGCTAGCTTTACATATAAAGTGATGGGCTCTGGGATGACCTTTACCACACTAGAGCAAGCTCCTGGGCCCAAGATAAACAGACATACGAAAACATCAGCTCAGTAGCAGTCAAACACACAAATCATTATTACAAATCATTAGAAAAGGAACAGAGAGCAAATGAGAAATCATTATACACTATATAAATCCCTGGTTCACCCAGATCTCAAAGTGCGGGTGGTTTTGGTGGTCTCATCTCAAAAAAAAAAAAAAAAAAAAAAAAAAAACG
>VYZV01010803.1:0-12620 GCA_013401275.1 Pandion haliaetus
TAGTTGCCTTTATGCTTTTCTTGTGCTTAAGGTGAGTAATCTGTTTGCATGCTTCTGACTTGGTTGGGTGTGTGACACTTACCGGGTTACTCAAGCCCTCTAGTAACAGTGTCTAGGTCGTGTATAGTCTTGAAAAATGGTCATGGCTTTTATACTCCCAAGCATGCAGATGGTTTCATTGACTGATGCATTGGATGAGCTGTAATGGCGGCTTCTGTGCGTAGGACCTAAAGCCTACTTGTATTCAGGAAGAGAACTGTACGTGGTTTATTGATGCAGTAACAAATTCAGTGAGCACAAGGTGCTTCATTAAGGGAAATCAGGATTTGAATGTGTCAAGTTGCAAGTTTTGGGGGCAAGTTTTCTTTTTTTATAAGGCAGTGCATGGTAACATAAGGCATTTTGCGTTCCCTTACAGATAATGTCCAGAGATAGAATGAAATCTTTCCATTTTGCTTTGGGTTAATTTCAATTTTTCTTCCATTAAAGAACTTCAAAGTTTTCTTAAATAACAAGAGAAACATCTTTAGAGGAGCTTTATCCCCACCAGTTCTCACGAAACAATGAACGCAAATCAATGAAACTGCATAGAAACAATTCCTTCCCTGGTTCAGTGGTACAGAAGGGAGTTTGTCAGGTCAAATGGATGTGTCAGTGAAAGAAAGTCTGTGAAGAAGAGTTAGGGGTACACGGAGAAGAGAAAGGACAGGAGGGAAGGAAACTTAGTGGAAAGTAAAAGGTAGATGTGCATCAGTATTGTATGTGTGCACAGCCTGGAATATATTTTAATAGGAGTGGCCTGGTTGGTTATTTCTGTATTATTTATTGGATTACCTGACTGGTATTTCTGTACTATTTGTGCTATCTTGTCTAGTAGTGTTCAGCTTGAACTTAGAACCAACTGCACCAAGTGCTATGCAATGATAATCCTTGAGAAAAATCTTATACTAGTAGCAGAAGAGAAACAGGTGAAGGACCCCTCCCACGGGATTACAACATGATGATGGACAGTGACCTAAATGAAAGAATTAATGCTTTCCTAGAGTGGAGCATCCCTACGAAGTCTCATGCTAAGTCTTCCTCTTGACCATTCCTAACAAGAGGGTCTTTATTATTAACAACAGGAATCTTCTTTCACCCCAGCATCTATAAACAGAATAATCTATGCTAATGGGAAGGGAAAAAAAGCTTAAAATGTTCAATGGGAACATTTAAACGGGAAGTTTAAACTTCCATTTCAACCTTTTTTACTGTACATATAATGCTAATTCCCGTAGTGCTTGGAGACCTGAATTAATTTACACTGAATAAAGAATGCAAATTATTCATTGTAACTATATTCCCTGCTTTGATGCTGAATCTTTTAAAAATGCTTGAGTAAATAATGCAAAAAACAATTAGATAATATGGTATAAATGTATCCAGCTTCTAACACAGAAGTGACCTAGCTGATTTCTTCTGAATTGTTCTTCTGGTACTTAAGCTTTGACTTTAAGATTTAAATTTTGCAGTCAGATTCAGTATTGAAAACAACTGCAGCAATTAAGTACTTCCCTGTACATACTGTGAATTAAGATAGTCCATCTTTTCAAATTCCCACTGTATCATGCAAAAAATATCTAGTGTCCAGCCAGCATTAACCAGCATGAGCTACCTCAATGTCTGTAGAGTTACACCTGTTTTCAAAAGTTCTAAAGATGCTCCAGTGAAGGCAGTCCAGATTCATGTTGCATTACAGATTTCCCCTACGCAAATTCTAGGTTATGAACATCTTCATCACACTTGCCTCTTCAAAGTGTCCCAAGAACAAAGCAGTTCTGATAATTGAGTCCTATTATTTGGGGCTTTTTTTCCTGTTTTATTTTGGATGGAAGAAGGCATCTATTAATTGAGTGAAATGAGAGAATTAGATAATTCCTAACTAAAAAAAACACTAGAAGACCCTGAAGGCTAGATCTGATAGTCCTGCATCTTGGCCCAAAGTAGAAATCTATCAGTTCCTTATTCCTGCCCCACTCCACCCATCTGCTTCACTCTGTGAGTGCCTGCTGAGGATGAAGATAGAGGAGACCTCTGGGAAGGCTCAAGTTCTACAACTGCTCCATATTTTTAAGCTTCTCACCCGTCACCTGCTTGATTTTCCTTTGCTCTGTCAGTGCAGATGGCATCCCAAAAGCAGTCCTGTCTGAAGGAAGAGACTGGAACACACCTGCTGTATTGGAACATAACTGCTAGGAAGGCTGTGGGATCTTTGACAATGTAGGTTTTAAGAGCAGGTTAAATATCTGGTTAGCATGGCAAAGAGCATTGTTTTAGTAATCAACTAGTGAGATGGGCGTTCTGCTTTTGGAAATGAGCTTCACCATTACTGTTGCTGACCCAGCCCAGGTAGCTGCTGCATTGATGGGAAGCTTAGTCCTCAGTGGTGCTGAAGTGGGAAGGGGGAAGAACTGGATCTAGTCCCTATTCTTCCAAATCTGTCCTATGTCATCTCGTCCCCAGCTCCTGTCTTCCTCAGTTCCTTATGCAACCCTCTGTCCTCCATTCACAACCCACCCTCCACGCCAGTAGAAACATTCTGCTGTCCTAAACTCTAAGGAGCCATATGCCAAAAGATATTCTGAGGGTCAGAAATCTCAGATATAGCAGCAACTAATAAAATCATTGGCCATCTGTGTGTGTGTTGCCAGGAGACCCCGACAAAACTGTGAAGGGAGGAGAACTCAGCCAGGGACTCCCTTTTACTGTGAAGACCTATTCCAGCCTTATTTTCTCCAGTTCTGTCACATATGAACCAATCCTTCTTTCTTGGCTGCGCAATGAAAAATAAGCCAGTAAACATTTCATTTAACATCAAAATAATAAAAAGTGAAGCCCAACATATGGGAGAGGGCTTGATTTTTGTTGGCATGCTGACTGAATGGTAATGAGTCGTTGAGATAGCTCCTAAAGATCTAAGTCAAGGACAGTTCCCCAAGGTCTGAATGTAGGTGGTCTTAAAAGTGTGAGAGCCATGCTGTCTTTACAATGCAAAACAAAACAAGCACACAAACAAAAATTAATATGCTGAGAAGAAAAAACAAAAAATTTTTGCATAGATCAAATATGCTGTAGAGCTGCATCGACCTCCAACACAGGATCTGGAGAGATTTGCTCAGGGCACTTCACAGGGCATTGTTAAATGTATCTGCACTATTGTAAATCTCATAATCTCTGTGTTCGCATTAATAGTAAAGGTTTGAGCTGTGCCTCAGGTGCACACAGGCAGTTGCCGCTGACATGGCTCTCATCATCCCACATAATCACATTCTCACACTAGTAAAGTAGAAATTTTCCATATGAGGAATCCTTCTATTAGTAATACCAATCAAGCTGAAGGGAAATAAAAAAAAAAAAAGGCAAAAGGATTAAAACACTTCTTTTGTTCTTTTGAATCATATTTTTCCTTTACTGTTCCTGATAATGCAGAAATGCAAATTACTTTGTCCTGGCTTTTTCCTTGTTATTGTGCTGTTATACCAGCCTCTGAGGTGGAATAAGAGTCCTTTGTGAAACTCCTGACTTGTTATTAAACAATGTGCTGACAATGGCCAGCAGTGACCTGACTGGATTCAATCAGATGTTTTATTTGTGCAGTAGTGACCAAAGAAGGAGTGTGGGAAGACAGGTATTTGCTCTTGGAAAGATATAAGTCCCTGCTGAGTTTTGATTCCAATAAAGAAGGATGGTGCTGAAAGGAAGATAGGCTGAAGATTAAAAATGACATGTCCTTCTGCACAGGTTGCTAGATAAAGGCAGCTCTAAATAAAACCAAACCCACAAACATTGGAATAACATCTTTTGTCACTAGTATGGTGGAAATGAAAGCAAATTGACGTTTTGAGGGAAACTTTGCTTTCCTGTTGCCCCTAAATATACCTCTTTCTATCTCCCTTTTAAAACATCTGATTTTTTTTTTCTCATAGGCCTGAGGCAGACTGAAACATTTTTTTCTTGAAACAGCATAGTCACTTTTATCCCTTTTTTTCTTTTTTTCCCCTAACTATCTCCCAGGGTTTAGGAGAGGAAGATCTACTTTCCTTTATCCTCCCCTCTTCCAAGATCCTTTGAACTGCCTCTTGATCTTCAGCCTGGCGTGCAGTTGGTGAGACTGCTGCTGCAGGCCTCTGTTAGTAAGAACAGAAGAGTTTGATAAAATGATTTGTAGAAACCTGTCAGAAGAAATGTAGAGCAGGTTTCAAAGAGCAAAGTGACTTGACACTTATCGGAGCCTAGATGGTAAGGATATATCAAGTGGGTAGGTGATCTGCACAATTAGTACTGGTTTACCCTTATAAGTCATGTGGTATCTGATGTGATTAGAGCAGAGCAAACTCCGTATCTAAGGCACAGTCCTCCCATACATACCTTTCTGTCGTGGAGCAAGGGGAAAAAGAGCAAGTCCCAAGACAGGGCATCAACTAACTGAATTCATGAGTTCCTGTCAGTGCTCCGTTTTCCCCTTCATCTCCTAGCTTGCCACCTAGCCTAATTAAGTCCATTCCATCTCCATTAAGCAGAGCCTTAAATAATTATTCAGGCACGTGGCATTTTTTAAACTTCATCACCAGTAATTGCAGAGCATGTGTTTCATGGATGCAATGGCTGTAGGTTTGGAAACAGCACCCTGTCCCACCCTGTAATAGTCCATAGCAAAGTTCTTAAAGCAAGGCAAGAATGAAAGTGAGGAGCTCTCTAAATAAGCACATATGCAATGAGATGGTCTTCTTTGAATACAAAACATCTGAAGTACCTGTACTGCCTGAAACCAAGTGAAGTGTCTCATCTCACATACTCAGATAAAGGACAGAAACTCATTTCTTATTGATTAACCTTAGGCCAATGTCTTTGCTTCCCACTGCTTTTACTCACCTCCCTCTAATATTTGTATGACTTGTTCTTTAGACTCTTTGTATGGAGCCTACCTAGCGTAAAAACCACAGAGAGCAGAGGCCTCATGAAGTCCTGGAATAATACCAGTAATTAAAAGTGTGTCCAGAGAGCTATATTCTTAAAACGTGGAAGGTTTCATAAGCTACATCTGAAATAGTGGTATTGTAGCCTAGCAATGTGAAGGCTGGCAAGCAGTGTTATTGCTGCCTATAAATACATCACTGTTGGATAAACATTAGAAACTGAAGAGCTACTTACAATCAAGGACAATGTCAGTGCAAGAAGAAATGGGTATAGATGCTCTACAGATAGACTTGTGAGTGGGTATTAGAGGATGATTTCCAATGCAAAGGGCAGAGCGGTCAGGAGCAATGTAATGAAGGAAAAGTTTAACTTGGAGTTAAACTAGAGTTTCAGGAATTTATGAAGGACTTTCACTCAATGACTTTCTTAACCTGAGGTTTGGAAGGTCAGGAGGCCTTTTCCTATCCTGCATTTGAAATATGTTCCTAGTGGTATATTTCTGTCAATGCCAACATTTTAGCCATAAGGCAGTGTTTCTGGAGATGGATGCTAACTTGTTTAAATGCTGGTAATAGAACTGCTCTGTGCAAGATTAGATCTATGTTGACTGACTAGCTGAAACTTGTCAGTGCTCTGTTCTCCTTTTGATGATGATGGAATTGTTTTGGGAACAGTGGAGCAAGCCTTGCAACTTTTCCAAGGTTTCAGAGGAAGGAAGAAAACAAAGTTTGGTCTTTACAGTTTAGATATGAATCATGCTCAGGAGTGCAATTGACTTCAAAAAAGAACATGTCCTGAGTCATCTCTGAGAGGGAGAATCTGAGAAGAGGTTTTGAAGCCTAGATGTTTAGAGTTGCCCACTACAAATGCACCTGCAGGTGTTCAAGTACTAAATGATTGCATTTCAGTTTTCATCCAAGGAATTGCACATCCACATCCCTCACTAACTCCACTGTAGTTGTTCAGCACCCAGCCACTTTCTCTTCTGTCTAATCTAAAAGATTAATACTGCTGCTTCACATTAGTCTGTCAAGTAAAACACAAGAGGTGGAAAATCCCTGATTTGTGTCACCCCTGAACGGGACGTGCACTCCTGCTAAACGTGGACTGCCTGTGCACGTTACAGAAACAGCAGCTTCCTTGGGGACATGCCCAGGTGGAACCACTGGAAACATTTCCGCACACACAGTGAGCACCATGAGGCTAACAAATTTAGACCCAGTACAAGAATGGATATTTGGGAGAAGCAGGCTATAAATGATCCTACATGGTCTTTCCTGAATTCCTGGCCACATACTCAAAAATAATGAAATATTTCACACCATGTTTTGGTAGAAATGAGGCCAAAAGAAGAGTGTGAACAGCAGCAACAGTGCCTCAGACTTGCCTCTGTGGTTTATCTACACAGTATCTGCGAAGGCAGATAATTTAATAAACATTGTGAATTGTATAATTGTATTAAAAGCAAGAAAAACATAACCCCTGAATTCCCTAGGTGGTCATTTAAATTAATTTTCTTTCGGATTTTTTTTTTTATAATCCCACAAGGGGATTATGAATGAGGACATGCTGTGCACTCCTATATTTCCCAAACAGTAGCTGTAAGCCAGATTAACCACTATCAACTCTCAGTGTCTGGCTTCTGAAGTCCTAATTCTGATTTGTGCAATCTAGCTGCAATGGTCACTCTTCATAGAAAACATTCACCCTTCTACAGTCTGGACTGATAACTACAACCTGTGTCAACAGGGCAATGTCTTAGATAAGCCCCAGAGAGCTGTAGCCACGTACTTTGCCCCTGTTACTCTAAAGCTAGTTTGTTATGGCATTCTAAAACCTGAGCTGGAAGGTAGCTTCTGCTACAAAGATACTTTACAGCCCTGTTTCCTGTTTGGTTCAAAAATGACTGACATCCGACCTCCATTTAGCAAAGCAAATTAAAGCAGTTTCCTAAATCTTTTTTCAACCAGCTAAACCACAAGCACATGCTGTACTAAATGAAGTCATCTGTATCTGACTCTAATTCCTCTGAAAACAAGGGAGGAATTTTCTCCAGTGGAAGAGCTGATTGTACAGTCAAGATTGGAGCTATATTCTTAGAGTGGAGTATCCAGTGACTGGGTTTCAATTAGTCTATATTTAACCACGTAGTTCTCAGGGGCAACATTTCTCTTTGTACACCGACTAGGAACAAAGCACAGGCTGATGTAGTGTCCTATAGTTATCTATACTGTTCATTGTTAGCATGCTCATTGGTAGTTGCAGAGGGCCATCTTTACCCCTGTTCAACATGCTGTGCTACCAGGCAATGCTAGGCACAAACACTGACAGTGAACACCATCAGTCTGGTCCTGCCCTGGGGCTGTGGTCCTGTTCTGTGTCGTGTTGGCTGCATCCTTCCAACCCTGGGAACATCAGTGTTTTAAGACTTTGTGTCTAAAGCAGGCAGAAAGCCCCGTGTCCTGTGGTTAAAAATTGGCTTGAAGGCAGGAGAAAGAAGCTTTGGAAAAGGCTTAGTGGAGCACAGATGGTTCCACAATGGGTTTATTTTTAGGGTCTATGCACATCCTAAGCACTAATGGAAGCTGCTGCTTCTCTTCTTCACCTGAGCATTTCACCCCTGTCCTTGTAATATAGCTGTTATTCTCTTCCAAGTCTTTTGCTCTTCCTTTGCAACTGCCCCTTGCATTTCCTGTGGGAATATTTATATTCCCCCAGGCAACTGCCACTGAGAAGCTCATTTTCCCTGCCAACATCTCCAGCTGCTTTTCCCATCTGTAAGCATTAGGAGTACCAGAATATATGCACTGATTGAACATGAGCATGTGGGGGAAACCATGAGGGACCTCAGGGGAGGCCTCCATGTGGATGAAAGCAAATAGGCCATGACAGGCACAGAGCCTGGGAAATAACTTGCTGTTAGGTATTCTTCCCACTCCATGCCATTTATGGCTTGTCCATGGGCTTTGCCTGCCCTAGAAAAGACTAAAGGGGAAAAATATTTTTTTGAGTATTGTCCATGATTCTCCTTCCTGCTTGTTCAACAGTTATGGAATGGGAAGAACTCCAGCAAAGTGCGCTCAGATTTCTCCTGCAGATTGTTTTCAGACAGAATTTGGGACAGCACTCTTAATTGAACATCATTATTAATGGAATACTACATGAATTAATAGAAGGTTTCCAAGCTTCTTTATTAAAGTTATCATTTGCAATTATTTCCATGCAGATGATTCAACTAATTCAGCTAGCTTTCAGCCATGCTGGCACATTATTATGATTGCTAATGTTAATTGTTTGTGTCATGCTTTGAATCAGAAAACAGTAGCTCTGCACATCCCAGAGGAAAAATACCTTTTTATGGATAAAGTGAGAAGAAAAAACATAAATCAATAAAAAGGCTACTTTGAATTTTAGCAGTGCTATTTTAGAAACCCTTTTATAGAGCTCCATTTCTGAATCAGTGAGGCCACCTGTACAGAAAGAGTTCATAAGATTTTCTGCTTTTTCAAATCTCAGCATTTCCCAAGTCAAAAGAATGGATTTTCTAATTCTCTGCTTTCTGTATCCAACCATACAATTAAGGACATTTGACAGAAATAATTAGCAGAGTGTTCTTTCTCTACCAACAATGAGAAACTCTTTCTGCCCCCCTCTGACACAGGCTGCAGTCAACTGCTGGTGAATTTTGCTTTTTTTTTCATTTGCTGCTATTGCTCCTAATGTGGAAGCCCGGTTATGACACCCTGCACACCAAGCAGTTCAGGATGCTGAGGGTATGATATCAAGTCAGGGAATGACCTTTGGGCTTGAAACATGGTCTGTTTTCAAATCAAATCAAGAGGTCTTTATGTGTAATTTCCCACCATACACCTGGCTTTTGATTTACTTATTAGGAAGGCCAAAGAGAAGTATGTTTGCTTTCACCTTAATTGCTTCTTTGTGTCTAACCTCCTGCTGCAGAGCTGAAGCTAATGATTTTATGGTGCTCTCTGTGTGTGCAGTGAGTAGGAGGCAAGTGCTCCCAGATCAGCTTCTCTGGTTTTGGTCAGCACAACCAGAGACATACTCTGGGACTCTCAACTCACTGGAACACACACATTTTCCTGTACCATTTTCCCCAAATTCCTGTAAATAAAGAATCATAGAATAGTTTGGGTTGGAAAGGACCTTTAAAGGTCATGTAGTCCACTCCCCCTGCAATGTGCAGGGACATCTTCTCATGCTCAGAGCCCCATCCAACCTGACCTTGAATGTTTCCAGGTATGGGGCATTTGCCACCTCTCTGGGCAACCTGTTCCAGGGTTTCACCACCCTCAATGTAGAAAATTTTCTCCTTATATCTAGTCTGAATCTACCCTCTTTCAGTTTAAAGCCATTACCCCTTGTCCTAACACTACATGCCCTTGAAAAAGCCCCTCTCTGGCTTTCATGTAGGCCCCCTTTAGGTACTGGAAGGCTGCTCTAAGGTCTCCCCGGAGCCTTCTCTTCTCCAGGCTGAACAACCCCAACTCTCTCAGCCTGTATTCACAGGAGAGGTGTTCCATCCCTCTGATCATCATCACGTCCCTCCTCTGGACTCGCTCCAACAGGTCCATGTCTTTCCTGCGCTGAGGACCCCAGAGCTGAACGCAAGTACTGCAGGTGGGGTCTCACCAGAGTTGAGCAGAGGGGCAGAATCCCTTGACCTGCTGGTCATGTTTCTTTTGATGCAGCCCAGGATACAGTTGGCTTTCTGGGCTGCAAACGCACATTGCCTGCTCATGCCCAGCTTTTCAGCCACCAGTACCCTCAAGTCCTATAATATATAAATATATAAATACTGATATAATATAGAAATATAGAAAATATGTTGTCACTTGCTACACTCCTGTCCAAAGCCTCACATCATTAACCTTGAGGCAAGTGGCTGTACTCTGAACAATGACTCCTGGCAAAAGGTCCTGCCTGCCTGACATGAAGACACCTCTGTCCAAACCAGCAGGAGGAGTGGCGCAGCAGCGGGGCTCGTGCGGCTGGCCCTCAGCGGAAACTCTTGCCTTGTCAGAAGCAGTTGTCTGGAGATCACTCAATAGCAGGCAAAGCACTGGTTCTTAAGAAATCATGAGGAGCCAATAAATCCTTTCACTTACAGAACCAAGATGATTCCAGTGGCAGTATCTTTTCTCCCTCCAAGTCAGAAACTGTAAGTCCTTCTTTTCTTTCCTTTTCAAAGAAAACCTTTTCCTTCTGCCCACTCCTTCACTCAGCATAACATATACCATGTGCCTGTCTGACACTACTTGCTGTATTTCAGGGGGAGTTTCCATGCCCAAAATCTGCTGTCAGGCACAGCCAGAAGTGAAATTGCTGCACGAACTGTTCTACTTCAGGAGTGCATGGTAGGGATAGATACACTACGAACCACTCCTCCCAGCTTGCTCCCACAGCCCGTGGGACTACCAGTTTCCTCTTGTCCAGTTCCAGGCTCTTCCTATCCCTCCTCCCTGCAACTCCCAAAGGACAGGAGGGAATGCAGTTTTGAGGAAAAGCCTCCTCCTCCAGCACTTGGGAGGGGACAGACAAGCAGAGAAAAGGAACCAACATAGACAAATGTATTTTACTGTGAATAACGGCTTATGAGCTCTTCCTTCAATCATGTTAGTAGAGTAAGCTGTGGCCTGACCCCAGTGAATGTAAACCACAAAAGGAATTCAGTGACTCCTGTGAGGAGTTGGGGCCACCAACAGGGTGACTTAATGTGATTAAATGTGGTCTCTGAATCAGGAATATCTTAAAACCTCTGACTGCCAGAAGCAAGGAGGTAAGAGCAAGGAACAACTAACAGTCTACCTCCCCTGTTTCCATACTGTTTCCCAAACTCTTTTACTGATCACCACTGGGAACTGAGTCACAGCCTACATCGCTCATTGGTCTGACTGAATATGGAAGTTCTTATGTCTTTATGTTGTGGCCTCAATCTTTAAGTCTGTCCTGACTGAATTGCTACAACCTCTTTTCTTATTCCTTCCATCCATGGACCCACGCACCAGGGAAGAGTTAGTAGAAGAGTCCAGCCAAGACCTTGACCAACACTTTTTGTCTGAAAAGGATCGGGACAGGAAACAAATACAGAAAAAGAGTCTTTAATGGAAGGCCGTAGCCTCAGTTCATGGTGTGTTGTGATGTGCCAGCCTTCAGGCTCTCTGGGATGGTGACTTGTGCTGTTGTTCTTGGAAGTTGGGCCACACTTGCACCATTCAATCCACATCAAGGGTTGTAAACCAAGTTGAAATGGCATAAACAATGTTACCTGACATGAAGATGAATGTGAAACCTTCTATAATCTGATCTTTTAGGCTAGGGAACTTTAAATGGCTCTGTAACTCACAACTTCTTCCTAGTGATACAGTAATTATGTCTGAAGCAGCAGTTCAGCACCCAGTCCCCTCATCTCCCATTTCTCCCCTCTCTCACGTGACCCTTTGCCGTCTTGAGAAGGTAGCTTTCTGCTGTCTGTGCTCTCATTTTCCTGATGTTGTCCCTGCCACACTCTCTAAATTGTGATATGTCCCTACTGCTGAGGTAAGAATAACCCCAAATTTCTTAGCTTCTCAGTTGTGAGGGAATGCATTCATGCCAATCACTGTGACTCTAGGAAGGCTCAATTCACTAACTTATAATACAGCTCAATGTGTTTCAAATTACACCTCCCACCAGTTACAACATATGTGAACTCCTTTTCAGCGCTGCCTGTAAGGACAGTTATTGCCGTTTCTGGAGCACAGACTTGCTTACTTTGTCACTCCACAGAGTGAAGGCAATAATTAATCAAGGAGAAAGGAACTGTGGAGCTCATTGTCACAGAAGACTGTTATGACTGTTTAACAAGTTTTCAGAAAGGGACAGGTCATTTTCATGAATAACGGGTGTATTTAAATTTAAATTAAGACTTATAAATTTAAGCAAGTTTCCATCTACCAACAGCCAGGAAAAGACCTGTGGAGGACAAATTACCCCTGTGAGTATTATGAATTTCTTCCTCAGGCTTAGAGATGAGTGAGTATGACAAGGTTGGCTTTGTCCTTTCTCCAAACATTAGCTGGGCTGCAGGTCTCCTATTACTCACTAGCTTTGTTGCCCAATTTGGGACACGTCCTTCATTCACTGTCCACCTCAGGCTCCAATCTGGCTACACAGATAAACTTTATGCACAGGGTAAGCTCCTGAGCCCAGCAGAACAGTCTCATGTGAATAGTGTCTAAAATGACAGGACCCTCATCTCAGTCAGTATCCCTCCAGATGTTTTACCCTTACTAAATTATGATAATAACATTCAACAGCAGTGCCTGTAAATGAGAGCAGCTTTCTCAGGTGGCTGGCAAGAAATCTTTCCCTTGTTACATCAATTGGCTTAGCTGCAGTCCTCCACTGCTGTGCCCTGCAGCCTCCACACACTATATTAACTCTGCTGTTTCTCCCTCCCCAGTATGAACCTGACACAGTTATTTCTTAAGCTTTTCCTGCCCTTGGCTATGAATTGCATTATTGCCACTGTGATTTCTATACTAGTAGTAATTAGGAGACAGAAGCAAACAGAAACCATGTGCTCTGGGCTCTCTACAAACAAAAACAAACTTTGAGTCTCCAGTTGGGACTCTTACTAAAAGAAAAGGAAAGGGAAAAAA
>VYZV01010803.1:12636-23667 GCA_013401275.1 Pandion haliaetus
AAAAAAGGAAAAGGTTAAAACCATTCTGTGCCTGGCATCACATCACTGCCTGAGCCATTGAGAAACTCTGCAGCACTTTCAGATGTGTGTTTCTCAGCCTGACTATACTGGTGTTTCCATTAAAACCCTAACTGCTATTAACACCAGCAGAGTAGTGACCCAGACATCACAAAAGCAAACGATGCCCCTCACCAATTTGTGCTGCTTTGCCAAGACAGCAATGTGGGGAAAGTAACTGGGGAGAGACTGCAGCCAGAGAAGCAAAATGCTTGCTGTACAGCCTCTTCTTGTTCAGTGCTCTGTTAGCCCCAAAGACATGAAGCTTTTTAGCAGGCAAAGGTTTTTTTTTTTTTCCACTCCCTTATCTTCTCTTTTACAAGAAATATATTCAGGTGACAAGTGTGCTGGTTCTGTTTTGTTGTTAGAGCTCTCAAAAGCAATTACTTTTTTGTCAGTAACTCTACAGTTTGACCTGAATTTCCTCAATTTCTAGTCCCCTGCCTCCCTCTCCCCCTAGAAGCAGTGTTTCAAACTCCTTTCTTAGTCTGCTAATCCTTAACCTGAAGGGAGTGAATAAAACTTCTAGATGAACAGCAGCTGCAGGACATTTATGTGCAGAATGATCAACAGAGAACAGACCTTAATAGCATGTTTCAAAGTCTGTCCAGAGCCAGATGGGTTCCTGAGGTTCAGCATGAAAAGCAGTAGGTGTTGGTTTCCTAGTTTCTTTGAAAGCCTGACCATGAGCCTTTGCCTTTTGTTAGAAGTGAAATTTTCAAAGTGAGACATGTCTCTGACATGTTCTCTGGTAGCACAGGTTACACTGAGAGCAACGCTTTTGGGTTTTGTAGCCTAAATAAAAGTGAATGGATCTAAGCAGCTGGAGATTTGTTTTCCAAATTGACTCCAGTCATGAGTCACTGAGGCTCTCAAAACCAATACCAATTTCTTACCTGGAGCCTGAGTTGTTAAACTCAGAAGCTATTTTAACATTAACTTAGTAGGCTTATACTTCTGAGCATCTTTCTGTAAGTTGCAGGATTCGTATGTGGGAGGTCTATTTGGTCTTTTGCTGGATTGCTGTGAAATCTTCAAGAGGTTTGTGAGGCTGAAGGACATAACAGAATTGCTTCTGGCCCTACAACTGACTAATTGAGTCCTAGGAAAAGTGCAATAACTTTTTTATGATAGCAAAATAGTGTTTGTTATTAAGAAGTCTGGCTTGTTCGTCATGCAAAAGACCTGAGGCAACAGCAAACTTCGCTACTGGATTGTGCCTTCTGTTCTTGCTGTCACTGGGATGAGCTAGTCAGTTACAGTTGAACAGGTTTGAGAATGCTACTTTCTGTGTTTGCCCTGTGTTATTTGACAGCTTTCTTTGCAAGCAGGGAGACTGATACAGCAAATGCAAAATCCTAACCTGATGATCCTGGGAAGAGCACTGGCTGCTTAAAACCCTGTAGAAGTGATTTTAATAACTGGAGTGGTTAGCATTTAGCTGAGAAATGATCATTTAATTGAAGACTATGTAACTGCAAAACTGCAACTTGGTACTTGCCTTCCTTTACCATTTCACAAAGAATGAGAAGACAAATGATCTTATCTTAGGTGACTGAATCTGTAATGAGTAACTTTCTGTCTAGCTTCGGTGATACTTTGGTTGCTGGCATCAGCATCATGCACTGGCTGTCTCCTGGAGCCTTTTTCAGCAGCAAGCGCTATTTAAGATATCCCCTCTTTTTTTTTATGGGACTGTGTTCCAACTTATTGTAGCTCATATTTTACATTGTGCTCATATTTTACATTGCATCTGAATGGGGGCTGGGGAAGGACTAAAACCAGACACTAATATTTTCTGGTGAAGGAGAATATGCAGCTGTACCTTGTTTAAGAAAGCTTGGTACAGCCAACCAAGCCCAGGACTGAAAACCAGGCAGTCCATGCTCTCCTATGGCATTCATGGGTCTGAAAACTTTGAACTTCGCACAGGTGAGCCTGTTCCAGAGACTAACTGAATGTAAACTATTCCAGTTTTGCCACTAACACAGATAATTGTCACCAAATCTGTGAACAATGCAACAGACTCCAGTGTTTAGGGGCTTATCAATTCTAGTTGTTCTAGGGATGGAGCGGAAGGGAGCAAAAATTATAACCAAGGATGAAATGACCACTTGAAGATTTGAGTCTTTCCAATAGATCCTGTTTCACTTGCTTGAATTGATTCTTGTCAAAGGGAGCTTCTCAAGTTATCAAGACAAATTGCTGTACATGGCTTTGCAAAAGTTATGCTGTAGTTTCTGGAAGAAAGGTTATGCTGTGTTTTCTTTTCGAAGCACGTCCTCCTGTTGCTGTTTTAAATTTATGTCATTTATTTGTGTTGTGACTACACTGCAAAATCCAAGTTTTGGCTTTGGTAGCGGCTGTGCAAGTTACCCTGAGAACCAGAGAATGGGACCAGACCCAGATATGCTTGCTGGTAAAGATAGAAGCTACAGACAGCCTCATAGACTGTTATTGCTGACCCATTGGACAGATGAACCTCCTGTTTCAGTGTAAGAGAGGTAATAGAGGGTGTTGTGATTTAAGCCCAGCCAGCAACTAGGCACTACGCAGCCATTCGCTCACTCCCTGTAGTTTATATACTGAGCATGACGTTCTATGGTATGGAATATCCCTTCAGCTAGTTTGGGTCAGCTGTCCTGGCTGTGCTCCCTCCCAGCTTCTTGTACACCTGCTTGCTGGTGGAGCATGGGAAACTGAAAAATCCTTAACTTAGGATAAGTGCTACTTAGCAACAACTAAAACATCAGTGTGTTATCAACATTATTCTCATACTAAATCCAAAACAAACTGTACCAGCTACTAGGAAGAAAATTAACTCTATCCCAGCTGAAACCAGGACAGGGAGGGATAAACCATGAGGAATTTTACAAGTGAACAGAATTAGCTTGTTTGTTTTATATAGTCATTAATGTGTATGTGTATATATTCACTATACATGATGATTTAAATGTATTTTCCTGTTTAGGAGTATCAGATGTCTGCGGAATATTATCCACTGGAACTTGATCACCACATTCATCCTGAGGAATGTGATGTGGTTTCTGCTTCAAATGATAGATCACAACATACATGAAAGCAATGAAGTAAGTGCGTGCTTGGAGGTAGCATGTCTCTGCCATGTAGTTTGGGGGCAGGTAGGGATGCTGAATTTGTTCAGCTGGTAGAAATATTACAAAGGACAGAGTGACTTTCATATAATTTCAAAAAGATGAAGAAAGTTAGCTTAGATTTGCTAAATTTTCATTTATTTCCTCATTACTGAATATCAAAGGGTTTTTTAAAGTAAAAATCCCATCCAAAAGCTTCTCTCTTATCTTCATTGACCAGAGATACTTTCCAAATTTGTATACTGTGAGACACAGTATTGTGCAAGACACTAAATTTGGCGGTTCTTGAACATTTTTGTCAGAGCATCTTGCAGTGATGTGCACCTGGGTAGGGAAAGCATTCATTCCAGAGGGCAACATCTCCATGAAGAGATGGGTACAGAGAAATAATTGATTTGGCTGTTGAGGCTCTGAGTCAGCTACTTTGTCTGATGACAGTGGGCACCTTGCTGCCTAGAGTCAGTGGGACTCACAAGAAAATAAGAAATAGGGCCTGAAACAGTACAATTTTTGCTCATTGATATCCTTGTGGGTTTTTTTTACAAAATTCCATTTTTCTGCTAATCCATTCTTCACCATGCTGGCCTTGAGGATGAAGTTCTGTGATCTGGGCTGCATCGAGCAGCAACTCCCTGTCACTGAAGGGATGGCTCATTTCTCCAGGGACCGGAATGCTTCACTCCAACTCCTGCTGCTTCTTTTGCACTAGCGCTGTTCCTTTTCTTGATCCCTTGGGGAGGACTGAACCCTTGGAGACTGAACTCACTAAGCTGGTGGAGAATTAACCTAGCCAACAAAAAAGCAAGGAGGAGTTTTCTGCTGGCATAGCTACCTAAGTCAGCTTTCTGATGGGTGATTGGAAGTCAGAGACAGTTCAAGGGACCGGGCAGATCCACACAATAAAAAGTGGGAAGGCTGAAGGGGGCAAGAAGTGGGCCATCTTTTTTGCATGGCATTGAGCACTCTTGAGAAATACAGCGTGTCACCATGCTCCCATTTCTTTTAGTCTCCATGTTATTTCTTGTTGACTCAAGTAACTCCCAACTGCAGATGCTTGTCTGAGTGAGGACATTGAATCAGTCCCTATGTAAGTACTGAAATGCCTCCCCCTGTTTAGTCACCCAGCAGCCCCAATAATACAAGGATTTTGGAGTGGATTAAAAGCATTCACTCCAAAAGAAAAAGCATTTTTCTTTATTTTCTTGGGTAATAATTCTACATTTCCTTGGCAAGCAGTCCTTTTTGGTAGTCCCTTGGCAGGGTTTTTTACTGTTCTCTTTCCCTTGTAATATTCTTATAGTAGAATAATCTCTTTTGAGGGCTGTCCCCTGATATTTACCTCCATAATCAAGAAAAAAGTGTGCTACAAACACACATTCACACACATACACAAACACATCCCTCTTTATATTCTCTCTCTTTGGAAAACAGGTGGACTAAAGCGCCTGTAGTTTTTTAATTGAATCCATTGCTGGTATCAGTCAATGTGGCTCCACTCATGTAGGAACTGGTCCTGTAGAAATTGAAAACCACCCCAGGAGCCTGGATATCCATTTATTTTGATATCAGCTGGGCACTCATCACCCTTAGTTAACTTTTCAAATGTAAAATTTGACATCTGAATTTTAATGTCGCACTTTGGGAAAAATAAAAAAGTCATTAGTACCTAGATAAAGAAGTCGTCTATGCATAAGTCTGTATTATTATTCAAACAGATGCTCCTTTGAGAAGGTGTAGCTTCTATTAATTCACTGTTTGCTTTGTCTGTTTCTGACATTTTCAGACTACAGAAGATGGTGGTATATGAGCTTTATTGTTGACAATTTTATTCTGCATGATTTACTCTCATGGCAATGCTGCAAATCTTAATACAGATTTTTACCATTATTTTGGAAAAATCAGTTGGAGTCAAGCACTCAAATGCCTTTTAAAATGTGACCACAAAGTGCCAAGGAAAATATAAACCTGCAAATATAAGGACAGATCCTCACATGCATCAGTTTTCATTAACTCATCGTTTCTCTGCAGAACATTGCAGTCTTTTGGGGATTGTGCTTTATACAAGTTTTGTGATAACTTTGTTATGTTCTTATTGTGGTATAAGTCAGGGTCAAAATAACACCACCAAAATCAATGGGAGCAACATCATTTATGCTAGGATGTGATCTCTTCTGTGCTGATCAGTGGAGATCATTTAATGCAGTTACAGAAGCATCAAGGACTCAACATGGAAACATTTTGCATGAAGTCATACTGCTTATGTTAATGAATCAAGGGGAATTGCTGAAGATATCTGGAGCCTAATGGTGGATACATGTGGGGATCCAGAATCCTCCATCAAATAAATGAAAAGGTATAAATTAATGAGTTCTGCTAATTGGGTTTATTATTCAATAATAATAAATCCATAATTCCAAAAGGAATTGCTCAAAATTCATTTTATTATGGTTTCCTATGGAAACGATGCAGAGGGAGATCTCACCACCATCATGTGTATGTGTCTGTATCTGTCCCAGAATATTCCCAATCCACCGGCCAATTCCACTTGCTTCTGACATGGGAACAACAGGCTCAGGTATAACTATTTTTTACAATTCTTGTGAAAATGCGCAGATGTGGAGAGGATAAAAACTGTGTAAGTGTTGCAGCTGAGGGAGAGAGGGGAACAAGAGTCTAGACATTGTATCGGAGAATTTACATGAGATCGAGGCCACAGGGGAAGATTTAATTCATGCTTATACCTTTGAAAAATTGAATGTGAGACTAAGAGTCTTTGGAAATGTAGTCTTACTACTTTGGGAGTCAGTCAGGAATGGAGCCAAAATATTCATTTGGTGTTAGCCAAAAATAGGGGTGTTTTTTGGTTTGTGGCTTTATTTTCCTTTGCTTAGGCCAAAAGGAGAAAAGAAAGAAAATTTAATTTGGTTTAAACAAAACTTTGAAAACAAAATATTTAATCTTCTGAGTTGTTTTGGGTTTTAACACTATTTTAAAGATGAAGCCAATCTAAATTTCAAATCTTAATGAAATAATACAGAAATGAAAGCTTTAACACACCCAAAAGATTTCTTCTGTTTATTTCAGCTCAATAAACATAAGTGATCACAACTTGTGAACAGGCAATCATTTTGTAACTGTGTTTCTTGTCCAGTAAATTCTTAGTCCACAGAATTTTGCTGGGTTTGATAGTGCATCTGCTGCTCTGTTGACTGCCTAGAGATCATCAATACCTCATACATATGAAGCCTGAAATAAAATTAACTGAGGGTCAAAAGTTTCAAATACTGTAGTAGAGTTAATTAAAAGGCTGGAGAATGGTGAGACCAAAATGACATCAATGATACCCGCTAACATAGGTAATTAATGTCATGCTTCAGGGAATACGCTGAATGCCTGCTGGGTCAGAAAGAAATTTTCCCAGACTTCTGTGTGTAGCACTATGGAAATTACTGTCAGCAGTTACTTGTGATTTATTGATGTGATGCTACCATCTGCCTCTCTATAGCTAATTGTGTATTCCACAGCTGTGCTTTTACTACACAGCCATTAGGAGAAGATGCCTTTACTGATACATTGAGCCTGACCAAAAATTCCTGTTGAAGCTATGGCAAAATTCAGAGGTGATGTGTGTAGTGATGTGACTTACTGACTGAATGTCAGGAGTAGAGCTACAATAGTAGCTGATAAAAGCATATCTTTAAAGTAAAATGTCTTTTTTCTAAATGTCAGTGGTGCTCCTTCCCTTCAGTGGAAATGAAGCAAGACTGTGACACTAACTTCTATCTTATATTTTCTTTGAATTGCCCAGCAGGTGGGTTATACTGCCTAAGATATGCTTAGACTCTTATGTCATCTTTGGATACAACCCTAGGCTATGGCTGTACCTCTCTGAAAGATCATCTGCAGTCAAATGACGTGCCTCCTCTTGTCGTCTTTCCACACAGCTGCTTCTTAAACTGCTTGCAAACTGCTGGTGTGGATGTGCCTGATGGCCTGTTAACTTTCCAGACATGCTTAGGTACAGGAGATCCTGCATGTTGTGGTCAAAGCCAAGCCTCAGCAGAAAGTCACAGACATAGCTGTGAGCTCCCGACAGCACCTAAGATACTGTGATTCCAAGTCACATGTATAAATCTGCATCCCATGAATTCAATCCCATTGATTTTTAAGGGAATAACAACATCCAGAATCTTTTAAATGTTTTCACTATGATTTTAAAATATTATTTTCTGTTTCCTTTCCAGCCCTGGTGTCGATGTATTACCACTGTCTACAATTATTTTGTGGTGACCAACTTCTTCTGGATGTTTGTGGAAGGCTGCTACTTACACACCGCTATAGTAATGACTTATTCCACAGATAAGCTGCGGAAATGGGTCTTTCTCTTCATAGGATGGTGTAAGTAACTTGTGTGTTTAAAATGGTGTTACGTGGTACCTGGCAGTAAAGTGATAAAGATAAGAGCAGCAAGAATAAACTTTAAAAATCCCACTGTGGTAAAATCTGACATTCGAATCTAAGTTCGTCAGAACAACATGAGATCAGGTTTAGTTCTTCACTGTGGTGATGACATAAAGCTCGTAGGTTATTGCTGGGTTTATTTTATTCATTTAGATCCTCAGGCACCTGGTATTAAGGAAAGAGAACTCCCAGGCTCAGCATTCTAGGAATTCAGCAGTTCATACCGCATCCCTTTCACTTTGATTGGCAAAGCAGTGATCACAACCCCTCATACAGTGCTGCTCAAAACGGCATGAAACAGAAAAGGCACTGTCCATGCCCTATGGACCCCTCAGTCTCAAGAGACACTTCTAATTGAGGGGCTGACTAGAAGAGAAGCCTAATTATCTGTTAGTCCAACTTCACAGCTATCTTTTGGACCGCTGGGGGATTTGTTCCTAGAAAACAGCCTTTAACAGAGTCACATGTCATCTTTGTACTATCCTTGTGGCTACTCAAAGACAGAAAAATAGCTCATTGCATGCCCTGTTACCTCTCTTCTACTGTGTCAGCCTGGGCCAGAGCAAAGGCTGCTCATTTTCCCTAGCTGCATCAACATAAGCTGGTCCATCAGTACAGGCTGGGAACCAACTGTCAGAGTAGCAGTCCTGCTGAAAAGGATATAGGGCTTGCAATGGATGCAGGCTGAGTATAAGCCATCAGTGCCTTCTCATCATAAATAAGGGAAAACACATACTGGGCTGCACTAGGAGTGTGGCCAGAAGATTGAGGGAAGTTACTAATACTTTCTACTCAGCTTTGGTAAGGTTGCCTTTGGAATAGTGTGGTCAGTTTGGGGTGTCTTAGGTCAAAAAGCATGTGGAAAAACTGGAGATTATCCAGTAGAAGGCTGTCAATATGATCAGGGATCTAGAAGACATGACCTGTGAACTGAGGCTGAAGGAGCTGAGCTTGTTTAATCTGGCAAAGAGGAAGCTAAGGAAGGATTTGTTAGGTACCAAGAATGATACGAAGGATAATTACAGAGATGATGGAGCCAAATTCTTCTTGGTAATAGCAGATGTTATAAGAAGGGGACAATGGCAACAAATTGCAGACTGGGAGGTTGCAGTTGGACATTAAGAAAACTGAAAACTTACCAAAAAGGTAGTGCAACACTGGAACACATGACTTAGAAGCTGTGGAATCTCTGACCCCGGAGGTATTGAAAATTCAGCAAGGCTAAGCCCTGGCTGAGATGAGCTAGTCTTGATAGTTCTGCTTTGAGCAGAGATTGGACTGGATACCTTCAGAGGTTCTTTCCAACCAATATATCCATGATTTGAATTTGGCCAGGAGAGGTTTGGCAAGACAAACCCCATGTGGACAGCTTGTTCACTTGAATGCAAAATCTGAGGTCAAACAGAACTAGTGAATTTAGCAGTTCTCTTATGTTAAAAGAAAAAAGGTGGAAAAAAAGTCACAAATATTTTCTTTTCTGAAACTAGAATGACATTTTGTTCAGAATTGCCTCTTCCTCTCAGAATTGAGCAGAAGTAATTGAATTGCAGTTCTGAAGGCAGAAACAGCCTTTAAAGCAAAATATGTAAATCAATCCAAAATCAAATGGGAGGAAAGGGGAGTGGTAGTAGAAAGAAAATATTTATGTGGGGAATTGATTCAAATTTTTTTCCAATATTTTTCAATTCTGTCACCAAACTGGAAAATCAGCTGCTCACACAGCTCTCACAAACCTCCTGACTGGTTTGCTCCCTAATATTTTCCCTCCCTACCTCTCTCAGAGCCTTCTGGGTCTCTGATTACTAATGTGGGAGTGGTGTGAGCTGAATATACCTTTTCTCTCACCCTTTCGGGTGCTTTCTGGCTCTGCTTTGCCTTCCCATACGTGATCTTTTACCAACCTCATTCTCAAATCCCTTTTCTTCATTTCACAAGGAAAAGTAAGATGTTTTGCTCTCGGAGAAAGGACATGGCAGATTTTGTCTGTTCATACCTAGCAGGAACATGGGGCAAACAAATGCACTGGACCCTGTGAGTGAATGGTGAACAAGCTGGAAGACAACACAATCACTTGCAGGGCACAAAAGACACGAGGGGTGGTGGAGCAGGAGATCAGAGCTGCACTATACTTCTTGCTGAGGTTAAAGATGAACACGAAGTAGTTCAGTCCCTTCCCTATGGTGTTGTGGTTCTTTTCACTCTGCTTCATCTCATTAAAGCCTTCATTTCCCACAGAAGAGGCAACAAATGGGAGGTTAAAAGGCAGTGTTAGCTATGAGGCTGTGCTGACTCCTTCATGAGGGTTTAGGTCATGTTGAGTCTTGAATTCACCTTAGAGTACCAGTGATTTCAGAGGGGCATGAACCTGGAGGTTGGAAAGAGAGATGGAGCTGGAGAGGCTTTTTGCCTGAGCTGTCAGGTTAAAGGTAAAGGGGAAACAGAGAGGGGAATGTCTCCTTCTCCAATTTTGACATCAATCCAGTGTTTGGCTGGGGAATGCCTGGGTGAAAAAGTTCCTGTTCCCCCCAGGAGGTCTGTGTCAAAAGGCCAGCTCCACTTACTCTTCCTCATTTCCAGTTTCCTGCTCCAGCAAATCCCCCTGAAACCAGCTGGACTCTGAAGGTCTGACACAAAACAAGCACAAGAGCAAGGCTCTGGACATGAGACTGGTATAACAATAGAATTGGGAAGGAGAGGATATTCAGTATACAAATACACCTCATCTACTGCAATGATGTTGTACGCCCACAGAGCACTACTGTAGCACCTTCTGGGGATAATTGAGAAAGCAAGCCCTGTAAAGCAAAATGCATGGCCTTGATAAGAATTCACATGCAGACACAGAGAACACTGCATATTGTAGGTAGAATGTTACATATAAAGTTAAAAGTAGCTGGATCCTTTAGAAAGGGCAAACAATGAATGAATTCTGACATTGCAAGATATCAGAAGATTCTTTGTCATAATCCTGTTTCACAGGGAAGACTCAACTAAAATGTTGAAAATTTTGAAAATGGGCTTCAACCAAAGAGCCCAATAAGTTTACAAGCTTCTTCCAGCCTGAGAAATAAAAATCTAAACACCCACCGCCAAGTGATGTCTCTAAGGCTTTACCATATCAAGTGCAGGAAAATTAAAAGGGACTAAAAATTGCCTTTAAGCCAGCCAAAACTGATCTGATCACTTATATAGAAATAGAGATATATACATGTGTTAATTAATAATTTTATTAACTTTTCTTACTGGTACTAGAGTTTTCTCTTTTTGAGATGATCTTTTTTTTGTATACATAAAGGGGTCTTAGAAATTGTGACGTCTCCTTTATACCAAGATAGGACCACTTGTATTTAGAGTCTTCTAGTTCATTAACCAAGAGTCTCCTCACTCCAATCTGAATCTA
>VYZV01010804.1:0-40443 GCA_013401275.1 Pandion haliaetus
CTGAGCTGACCTGAAACCACGACACATAATATGGTGAATTATTACACAAATATTAACTATTTTAGGAATATTAGGTATTTTTGTTTCTTTTTGGCATATGTGTGGCATGGTTAAGCTTAGGTAAGGCTTGACTATTCTTAGATTTGTTCAAACAAATTCAATTCTTGTCTTTCTAACAAGTCTAAAGCTGACCAGTATAGCCATATTGGTGCTCTTCCTCGGTGTAATCCATTCTTTGCTCATGATGATCTCTTGCACCTCTTTCTAGTTTGTTACATAAATTTGCGGAATATTTATCTGCTTGCAGAAATGTTTGCAGTGTTATTTTGAGGTCTCTGGCACCGTGTTGATGATGAAGAGAGTACTGTGAGCCAGCAGAGAGTGAGAGAGGCTGTGGCAAGCAATACCACTGTGAGCAGGGTGGTTGAACAACTACCTGACATTTCACAGCTACAGGTAAGCAGGCTAACGTGACTGCTGGCAATCATCTACGGCATAGGAAGCTACACGGTAAAAGAAGCTGTGACATTCAAAGGATCTGAACAAAAGAACTGATGTCAATGTTGGCAAGCTGTCATGGTTTAACCCCAGTCAGCAACTAAGCACCATGCAGCCGCTCACTCACTTCCCCCCACCCTCCAGTGGGATGGGAGAGAGAACTGGCAAAAAAAGTAAAACTCGTGGGTTGAGATAAGAATGGTTTAATAGAACAGAAAGGATGAAAGTAATAGTGATAATAATAACAATAATAAAATGACAATAATAATAATAAAAAAAGAATTGGAATATGCAAAACAAGTGATGCACAATGCAATTGCTCACCACTCACTGACTGATGCCCAGTTAGTTCCGAAGCAGTGATCCCCCACCTCAGGCCAACTCCCCCCAGTTTATATACTGGGCATGACGTCACATGGTATGGAATACCCCTTTGGCCAGTTTGGGTCAGCTGCCCTGGCTGTGTCCCCCCCCAACTTCTTGTGCCCCTCCAGCCTTCTTGCTGGCTGGGCATCAGAAGCTGCACAATCCTTGACTTTAGACTAAACACTACTTCGCAACAACTGAAAACATCAGTGTGTTATCAACATTCTTCTCATACCTAACTCAGAAACATAGCAGTATACCAGCTACTAGGAAGACAACTCTGTCCCAGCTGAAACTAGGACACAAGTGAAGGGACTTCTGCTGGTAGGACTTTGGTTCTGCCATGAGAAACTGAACTGCCTTAATGGAGAGGCTGGGAACTGATCACAATCTTGACTGTGACCCCTCCTGGTTTCCTCACCCAGGAAAACCCTTCCCAGGCCACAGGTGTTACAAACTTGGGGGGCCAGAACAGCATGGACATCCAGGATCCGTGTTATGGCTCCTGATCTCCCTTTGTTTGCTTCACCTGCAGAGGAGCAGCATGGGAGGAAGGCGGTGCCCTCACAGACCTCCATCCAAGGCACAGCCAATGCAACACCAGCTGATGCTATTATGCATGATGCAGGGAGCAGGCAGTAGAAGCAAGGTAAGTCACCAATGTCCCTGGTCACTCTCTTGTCCTTGGGTGCTCCTCTGATGTTATGGGGGGTCCCAGGTCCTCCAGGCTAGAGTCAGAGGCTGGACATGGCCAGTGGGTTTACGGGGGGGTTGGCAGTGTTTCTACCCTGGAAGAGTTGGGGGCACCACACTGGCCTCTCCTGCCTGTGCTGCTGACCATCCTGCCTCTCCTTACAGCCTCCAGCACACAGTCACAGATGACCACGTTCAGCACCACATGTCAGGCAGCCTCATCCTTCAGCTCCCGGTTTCTGGGAGCAGCAGCCAGTTGGGCTAGTTTGAAGTCCAGGCTGTTCATGGCTACCGAGAAATGAAGAGCCAGTACTGCCCCAGCTCAGCCAGGCAGGACGGGGCTTGTGGCAGCCCCAGAGGTGGGACCAGTACCCAGCCCCTGCAAGAGGAGCCCAACAGGGACTGCTGCACTCGAGAGGGATGCTGCCTCCCCACCATGGGGGACCATGCTCCGTCTCACTGTCAATACAGAAAATTGTGTTCCACGACCACAGTGAGAGCTTAAGAATTTAAATTATAAGGGAGATACAAAGATGAAAGTTGACTTTGTCCTAGAGTTAAAAATTGCAGTGTACCTGGGTACACAGTGGGTACACAGAAGTCCTTCACTCCCTCAGCGGCCCAGGAGCATCCCACCTGATCTCTGCATTGATGAGACTTTGGACTGACTGTGGACAATGGATGGACCCACTGGAGGCAGAACTCCTGGCTGAACCAACTGGCACAATCAAGTATTTCACTAACTGCTACAAGAGCTCTCCAGGTGGGAATTTCAAACAGCTATGGAGATTCCTGCTTTGTCTAGATCAATCCATGGGCACAATTTGTGTGTTTCAGTGAGTTGACTAATATCCTGGGTGGAGGACTGGGCCATCCCAGAAACTCCTTCAGGTGGTTCCTGCTGCAAAATTGACCAAACTCTACATAGATAAAATACCTGCAAATAGTGTAAACTCTTCCTACAGAAGGAGAAATGGTCACATAGGACGATCTTCTGTTGCCAGTTATGACAGGGGATGTTATGTAGTATCAGGAGTGATGGATCTTGTATATACTGGGGTGGTCATGCAGCAGCACAGGCCAGCTGGCTCTGTGAACATTATACAGCTTTTACAGTTTGCTTAAAAGCTGTTTTAACAATTCTTTTCTATGATCAGTTTGTAATTTCTGAGGCATTCTCCTCTTCTTAAACATTGTTTTAAAATCCCCAGGTATTTCAGAACCTGTTTTGCCTTTTAGATCAACAGCTGAGGCATGATTGGATAGTATATCTAGCATCATTAACACCATCATTTTATTTGGAAAACTTGCACATCCACAAAGTCTGCCTACCATTGCACATCCACCTCTGCCACCATCACCTTTTTTCTTTTAAAGCTTTTTCTTGTCACCTTGCATAAGCTCTAAGCATCCTGGTTTACAACCCACGTTGCCACTTAGCCTCTGTTCAGACCAGCAATTTGCCTTTTAGTGGCAAATTACTCCTTCAGAAAGGGGATTTATACCCCCAAAGCTTCCCACACAGTAGCACAATAGTATAAACATGCAGAAATGAAACCCTCAACAATCAATTTAACTTCTGCATAGAGACACTGTATGGACAGCTTATCGGGGGTGCTGGCTCCTGGCCAGGCTTCTCCAGCCTTTTTCCCTTTTCCCTTGCATGTTGCTGTCCCTTGTCTGTCTGCTCCACTTTCTTTGACTGCTGCAGGCCGAAACAGGGCTGTTAAGCATCCTTTGGTACCTCAGCTGCCTTGTTCAGAACTGGCTCAGGCACCTCTCATGGTACTGAATTATGTTTTTGAGACTGAACCAGTGGACTCCAAAGGAAGGGCTTAAGCAATTTCACCTGGCTGTCAGTATTATTTCAGTTATTGTAACTCAACTCTGGGGAAAGGTTACCCTGTTACATCTGTCTTGTACTCTCTAAAAATGAGGGCAAAGAAAGTGAAAAAAGAGTATGGAAGGGTAAGAAAGCATCTCTGGAAGGGAGGGAGCAGCTATTCTTTTTGCTACCTGAAACTACTTCTCAGACTTCATTGAACTTCTCCTGAAAAACTCTTGAAATGAAGATCTGGCCACCAGGATTTTTGTTTCCTCAGAAAGGAGCAGTACAACCCACCACACGCTTCTCTACCTCACAGGGTCATGAGTTCACACGTCCTTGGCTGGCAATCAAGCCAATGGTTTGGGTGGGTTACTTGGACTATAGTCAGGGGTTGGATAACAAAGCAGTGGGAAGGATGAAGACGGATGATTCTCGTGTGCATGTGCATATATGATATACAAGGAAGCAGGCTGAAGCCCTTCCCTTGTCCTCTGTAGAAGACAAAAGACCAACTCACAAATATTCCCTGCCTGGTTATTTTCACTTTGATCCTAACATGACGCTTTACTCCACAAGGCTGTGGTCCGTGTCGTATGTTCTGGCAAGGAGCACGTGTGAACCCTACGGATTAACTCCAGGAGGTCTCCAGCAGCCCTTTTCTGACATAAGCAGAATTCATCATCAGCTCTTGGGGTCTCCCTTCGGCTTTGGCTGTACCAGCTCACGCCATATGAAAGGAGTGATGCCTTCTGGGCATCAGACTTCTCAGCTGTGTTAATTAAACCCTACAGGCTAACCTATGTCAATATAATTTCTTTATATTCCATTCTAAATACGGTCAATAAATAGTTGGCAGGAAAAGATATTTTTTTTCTGAAGGGGGTCAATTAAAGAAATAATTCGAGCATTGCCTCCAAGACTAGCTGGGAAGAAAATGACATTGCCATTATTGGCAGATTTCCACCATTCATCTGTATTAGCCATGTGTTGGCTTTTGTCAATAAGATTTTATTTTTGTCCTGTTTTTCCTTATAGATTTCGGAATTCTTTACAGCCTGTTAGGCTACAAGATATATTTAGAATCATACTTAGTGATCCTAACACTCCATTCCTCTGTCCCCAAGAGAACTCCATCAAAATTGCCTGTGCAGCAAAATAATATGGCTTATCACACGAGGGAAAACATTTCATGCAAATAAACTGAAATCAAAACATAGTCAGTGAAAACTGAATTCTTCCTGGGCATAGAGAGACAAAAGATTATGTGGCCACTGTAATAAATGCATTGCTTTCCAGAAAGGAGGCAAGAACCAAACAGAACTAAAATGCAAAAGCTGTATGAGAACTTGCTTTCCATTCCATGTGAGTTTGGAAATTTTAAAAATAATTTCTGTCCAAATAGCTTCTCACCTATTTGGTAGTAGTATTTGGACTACTTGTAACTTATAAGGAGTTTTCAAACATAATACTGAGGACTGAATAGCACAGCACGCCGCAGTTTGACTCCTCCATCATCAGTACTCTCTGATTTGTCTCTTGTCCCCCTTTAGCTCCAGGCTAAGTCACAGTACAGAGGCAAGAGACTAGGTTATTCTGACCTATCTACTGCAGAACTTCTGTGGGTGGAAGACCAGTTCACTGAGCATTAAATAACATAATCTGTCATAAACCGAGGATTTATTTGGTGTAACTTGGAATGACGGTTGGCACAGAGCAGAACTGGATATTTTCTCTTCCACCTCTAGGAAGTGTGTGAGAGACCCACCAGGGAAATATTTCTCCAGATTTACCACATTTACAGTTCCTGAAGAAGTTCCTTTCTTCACAGCAGGTTGGAGAGACACAAGCAGCTCCCTTCTGGGATGAATGGGATGAGCTTTGTGGAGAAAGGCAGCATGGGACCTACCTCTTCCCTCACAGCGGAGAGATACTGGAAACATCTGTGATGGCCTTAGGTTGGAGAGATCAGGATGGAACCAGGTGCACACACATGTGCAAATACTCACCTACACACATCTTATGTACCATACAAAATCTCTCACAGGACTTACTGTCTGCAAACTCAAATTTTAAAGATAACTGATGGAAAAAACTGCCTTGAAATAGATAGAAGGTATAACATGACTTAAATCATAGGCTCATAGAATGGTTTAGGTTGGAGGGGACCTTTAAAGATCATCTAGTTCCAACCCCTCTGCCATGGGCAAGGACATCTTCAACTAGATCAGGTTGCTCAAAGCTCCATCTCTCGGTTGCTTTTCCCAGTCAACTGAGGACAATTATATTTAGGGAAGCTGTCTTTGTATTTGAGGACATGAAAATTGTAAATTAACTGAAATCACAGAAATAACTGACCCTAATAATTAAATGACTAAAGATATTCTCCCAGTTGAAAGGGTGTGCATGCTGGGAAAGCATTCAGTGGAAATAAGTCTTTGCCACAGGGAGTGCTATGCTTGCTGCATCAAGCTCCATCCATCTGCAAGATATTCCTGGCATCCCTCTCCCCTCCCTCCCTGTGCTGCAGCATGGGGATCAGCCAGGGACCCCCTCAGGGCTAGGCTGGCCGGAGCACTGGCTGGGAACAGAAGCTGACCATAAGGACTAAATGTGACTCTGGAAGAGCTCAGCAAACTGAGGAGGGAGTATCTGTGTTTAGATGTTGTATATTCAAGAAGTTGAGGCTTTCTATGGAAAATTACTCTTCAACCATTTTTTTTTTTAATGATCTGTTCCAGTGACAATGCAAAAAGAACAAAGTTAGGATAAACTAAACCTCTGCTTGGTATTCCAAATATAAGCCAATCAGAAGCACTTTGCAGGCAGAATTTGCAGAGAGGGAATAGTCTGTATAAATTCTTGCCCAGTGCACCTGTGCATGTGAAAGGCATGCATAGAGATATGAATATTATTATGAGTATGTGAGAAAAAAAGGTGTAAAGTTACTGGAATTAAAACAGAATAAAACATCCCTGTAAATCAGCCAAGAAAAATACTTTCCACACTGCATACTAAATGCACTGTCTTCACATTTGTGGAAGAGGCATTTGAATTAAAAGTAGATACTTTAACCTTTTTGTTCGTTTGTTTTAAAAACCCCAATTTTTCTTAATGGAAAAAAGGCATTTTTTTCATCACACTAAGTTTGGAACTGAAGAGGTGTTGTTACATTACTGTGGATAATGTTGCTTTAACTATTTCTGCTGATTTCATTGATGTAAGGGATCAGCTCCTTTCAATGATTTATTTGATTTATGGGGTCAGATCCTCAGAAAAGCTGAGGATCCTCTTAGATTCTTTTAACTGAAGATCCTTAAATTATTGTTCAACACTTCCATGCCCTCCCACATGGAGTAAGATTATTCTTAGTAGCTGAAGTTTTGTAAAGCATTATTTTGATAACAAGAGAATGCATTACCCTAAGAAGTGTTGTCTAATAGTCACAACTCATTTTTTTTCTCTCTCCTTTCCCAACAGTTTAATGAAACACTACTGTATGAGCTGGAGCAAGCCACAAAACCTGCCAACGTCTGACATCCTTTATCTGTAAAAAAACCTACCAAAATGTCTCAACAGAGTGTTGTGGGACTCAGCCTTTCAAGCGCCTGTGAATTGCCTGGGGGCTGTTGCTGAGTGTTACCTACCCACCTGCTGTTTCAAGAGTTTTGTGTTTCGGGAGTGGTAATGCTGATTGACCTGTACTCTGCATTCACTAAAATGCTCATCAAAGAAATACAGTCTCAGATTAGATTTTCAATTTCTTTGACTCTTCCCACTCAGCAGAGTGGGGCAATCCTCCGGGAGGAATTGGCAGAAGAAATCTCACTAGTTTATGAGCGAGCTCAATGAGTTTGCAAATGGCATTAAATGGTAAGTCCATCTCGTAATTGCAGGCAGCTCAAATGTCCCGCTGAGTCCCCTGTCCTCCAGTCTGTAAAAAAAAAAAAAAAAATCGGGAAAAAAAAAAACATCTTTTATTGACTTGGGAGCAGTTTTGCTAGGGTTCATCACCTGCATCACATTACCACTTTGGGATAAACTTCCCTTGACACTTACGATACCATTGCAATCGCACTGGCCGAATGATGACAGAATAGAGCCCTTAGCAATCCCCTTACTGCTGTCACCAAATGGTACCACAGAGCAATACTGTTAGCAGCTGTTTCCCTCCACATGAGACATTTGGCATTTTGCTCTAATTTGTACAGTTTAACTCCTGTAATGGGAGCCATTACAGTATTTCATTAGGACTATTCCTTAACCATGAACTCCTCAAGGAGCAGAACATTACCAAGCAGCAACAGCAGCTAAGACCAAGCAGTCCTATTTATTGTTTGGTTATGTCTTCATCCTGTAGGGATTAAACCCATTAGGATATCATTGAAGAAATAGGCCTAGCCATGATTAAACATTAACACAAGCAATTAGTAACCACAAAGTAAACCTTTAAATAAATGCAAACATGTTTATTTACGCAAATGTCACTCACACAAATGCCATTGGAACCTCCAACTAATTTTCTTCCAGAAATGTATCCACACACATGCTTTGGAAGCATTATTGGCTTATATTAAAACATGCACTGTTACTATCCTGTCCTGGTGTATCTAAACAGTATTTAGATATGTGCTCTCTATCTAGAAATATTTAGTTTTTTTAATCCCTACTTAGAAGTGCCCCCATATTTTGTGGCCAGCAACGCACTGGAATAGATAAAGACACTTATTGATTATTAAATGGTAAATCAACCAAGTCTTACAAGCCTGAGACTGGCTATAAGTACTGGCATATTTATATCTACTACTGACAACTCACTGCTGAATGGAAACTAATTCCAAGATCAGGCAAGGCCTGAAAATTTTTATTTTTTTCAGGATTACTTAAAATGACCTGGATGGATATGCATGGATGTTGCAAAGGGATCTTTCTGTACGACGGGAGAGAATACTTTAGAAGGGATACAGCTAATTAGTGCTGTTACTTGCCTACCCATATCTAGTGGTCTGACCATCCTAAGTTTAAGATGGAACACCTCAAGATGTAGAGGTGTACAGTTCCTATACATAGGTGTTCTTTGCAGAATATGCGTATGCCTGAAGTAGGCTTTTTCAAGCAGAAGAAAGATGCCAAGAAGGGTTTGTACATAGTTCTTCACACACTACTTTTCAACCCTATGTTTGCCACATCATTGCAAGCAGCACAGATGAGAGCTGTGTTTTGATACAAAGTCTTATTTTTTATGGATGAAGCCTGAATCTCTATAACGCACCAAAGGTAGCTGGTTCAGCTCTACAGAGAATTCAATAATTATTCTGCAGCAGAAATCAGAATAGTGTTTTATGGCTTTTCCTTCTCAAGGGCCTGCTTACACAGGCTTGTGCTTTAACACATCTGGTGTCTATGTAGAAATCTTGAGCTCACTTGAACTTGATTTCCAGAGCTTGACTTCAGGCTGTGAAGATGTTGGGCCAGCACTCAGGAACAGAGTTCTGGTTTGCTGCATAATGCAACACAAATATAAAAAAAGCTGATGCTCAGGTTCTGAGCAGAAACAGCAGTTAATGATGCTGAGTCCACATAAAAATCAGTTCTGGACACCATGCTTTTATAAGGAAAATATTTCACTATATTACCCAGACTCTGGATTACTTGCAATGCCAAGTCTCAGCTTCATGAGGTTTCCAGGATTTCTGCTTTCTTCTCAGTCTGCTAATCTCTAGCTTTAACATCTAATGGTGTGGTTTTGTTTTTTTCCCCTTACTTATTCAAAGTGGAACCTAAAAACATGAAAGTGTATGTGCTTCCCAAACTCCCCTCAATGGACCTATGAGAATCTCACTATTTATGCCAGAGAAACAGTGTCCTGTGTCAACACTACCAGTGATTCCCAAGAGTATAATGTGAATTAATCAAATATGCAGCAAAGACAAAGACAAAGGACAGAATATAGAGACAAAAGGAGTTAAAAAGTCTTTGGAGCTAATTGCTTAGAGGTAGTTAGAAAGCTTAATAGAGTACAACACAGCGATATATTTCCTCCTTCTCAGTGGAAATAGCATTGCTTATCTGTATTTACACTACAGTACACATCAGCACAAAACCATTGTCATCACTAGAAAATGATGTACCATTTAGACAGGCTTCAACACGTAACAAGTTGTATGGTTTGGATATAAACTCAATGCGCTTGACATGTGCAAATGAACTTGATAGCTGTATGCTATCTTTGTGTGGACATCACACTAAAGATCCTCATTTGCTGAAATCTGCAAGGATCTTTTGTGTTTTCCAATCAATCTAAACACAAAACTACTACCAGAGATAAAGAGACAGCTGGGGCTTCACTGCCAGTAATGCTTCAAACTCTATCTCAATCACAGCACCAGTCACACCATGGCCACCACCATAGCATGGTGCCTAGAGGAACTCAGTTTCTAGAAGAACAGCCGAATTCAGTGCAAAAAGAAAAGTATACTATGGTGTTATGGGTTTGTGTGGCATGGGTTTTTTTTTGGTAGTGGGGGAGGGGGCTGCAGGGGTGGCTCCTGTAAGAAGCTGCTGGAGGCTTCCCTGGCTCCAAGTCGGACCCACCTCTGGCCCAGGCCGACCCAGTCAGTGACAGTGGTAGCGCCTCTGGGAGAAGAGATTTAAGAAGGGGAACCTGCAGTGAGTGGTGGGATTGGAACGTGAGAGGAACCCCTCTGCAGATCCCGAGGTCAGTGAAGAAGGAGGGGGAGGAGGGGCGCCTGAGGAGGCTGATGGCTCTGCAGCCCGTGGTGAGACGGCAGGCTGTCCCCCTGCAGCCCAGGGAGGGGAGCGGATGAGCAGAGGCCCCCGATGATGGCCGTGACTCCATGGAAAANGTGAGGAATCTTCCCCCTGAGGAAAGGAGCGGCAGAGACGATGTGTGGCGAGCTGACTCAACCCCCTGTTCCCCTGTTCCCCTGCGCCGCCGGGGGGAGGAGGTAGAAAGCACCGGGAATGGAGCTGAGCCGGGAAGGCGGGAGGGGTGGGGGGAGGTGTTCTGATGTTTAGTTTCCCTTCCTAATACCCTTGTGTTTTGTTTTTGTTTTGATTTGTAGTAAATTAAATGGATTTTGTTTCTTCCCCAAGTTGAGCCTGTCTTTTGCCCGTGACCATAAGTGGGGAGTGATCCCTCCCAGTCCTTGCCTCGACCCACGAGCCTGCCTTTGTATTTTCTCCTCATCCCAACGTGGCCAGGGGAGGGGGTGGGGGGTGAGCGAGCGGCTTCGTGGTGCTTTGTTACCGGCTGGGCTGAAACCGAAACCAGGACACATGGTGATTTTTAACATGCTTTTAATTTTTTTCCCAAACATCTCCCCCTGAGACCTAGATCTGGCCTTTTGACTACTACAAAGGTTACAGATTTGCACATACATTGTTCTTTAGTGGAAACTGGATTCAAGGATCTTTGGGTTCTAAGGATATTTTGTTTGGGGACTCTGCTTGGAGTATCATTTATTAAACAAATCTGGTTGGCATTTATGATGATAGTATGTTATTTTCCCAAACTTGCTTGATTACGCTTCTGACTTGGATCAGCTATGAGCATATTTATTCCAATGGGATCTCACTAGTTGTAATGCAGGAAATTATTGCTAAATTAACTGGCTCAAAATATTAGTTCTGCTTATATTTACTAATAGAGCTATTTATAAAACCTGTTGGGCTCAAGTAAGTGTAAGATTCTTCATTAATGAAGTGATATGTTCATATTAGTACTTTAGTCTTTTGGATCTGTCACTATTTAGGGCCTGACACTAAACTTACTGAAGTTGTAGGAAGGTTCCCATTATCTTCGGCAGACTTTGGATCAGACTGCTTGTGGTGAAGCCCCTTTAGATCATGTTAGATGTAAAAGAGAATAAGGGTTTTAAAAGAGACTAAGAGTCAGTTTTATCCATTTGCAAAGCTACCACTTAACTTTCAAAGCAGAAATAGATCAAGTGAGATTTGCAAAGTGAAAAAAAAAACCATGGCTGATTTTGGAATAACATTTAACTAGGTAACGTCTTAGGGAGTTTAAGAAATTTTAGCATATAATTTTCAGTACTTTCTTTTCAGTACTTTCATTTCTTTTCAGGCCAATTGTACTTCAGATAGTACTTTTAAAATCAGGATACTTGGTGCATTTAAGGACAAGTAGTTAGAGGACTCTACAAATTTTCAACTTTTTGTGTGTTCACTTATAATCATCCAATATTAATTCTTTACACACCTATGATATACTAGTCACTCCTGTAATTCTCTAGCCAAAAAGCATATTTTTCTTTATGCATGAACTTTAGTAGGTATACAACCTAACCAGGACTGGTTAAAAATGTTGGACACATTCTCAGAGTTATTACTTAGATCTCTTTGGTACTAAATTAACTAAATTGAACTAAACTGTTGGCTTTTTACAAAGGAAATACTTCCCTATACCACTACTCCATAAAGATCCAGAACACTATTCCTTACTGAAGAGTACACACTGCCAGGGGATTTCTTGTCCTTTATTTAAAGAATAGCAAGACAAATAAGAAATTAAATCTACATTTAAATGTTACTATTCCCTTGCATTCTCAGGAGAGAGGAAGATTTTTACACACAACTGCTCAAAACGCTAGTAACACTTTTAAACTCTGCAAGCTGCTTGCTTCAGCAAGAAAAAAAATCTGATTTCTGCAACCCATTATGAACAGAAGCTGTTTACAGAAACTCACTAAAATCCAGAGTTTATGTATGTAGGAGGACATTATTTAAACTTTCAGTCTGCCTCTTTTATTTCCTAGCAGCATGGATGTAGCCAAAGGTAATTAATGCCTGTAGTACCTTGTTAAATGCCTTCTCTAGCATGGGGGCCAGCTTTCAAACTCTTTTTCCCTCCAAAATTGAGAGACCGTTTAATTGAGAACGGTGCACGGTCTGTGCCAAGCCCTAAATTATGCCTGGGAGTTGTTTAGGAAACTTTGAGCACAAAAATGCCCCAGGCTCTATGCTAACAATTAAACAGCATAAACAATCACTTGCTTGTGTCTAAGACTGTGGCCCGGCGTTGTTTAATTTACTGTTATTGCTAAGAGGAGTACATGCTGGTAATACAAAGTGTTTCAGATTATATAAATTCTGAGCCATGCTTAGATGCTGAATATAACTCAGAAATAGATAGGTCCTATATTGGAATCAACCTAAAAGGCGATATTTCCTATTTAAGAACTAGAAATACCTATTGATTAGCTATACATGTCAGCATATTCTCACATGGGATAACCCCTTGCTTTGTATTCTGCCTGCTATACTTCCCAACAGGGTGAATGATTAATATTTATAGATGTCTAATAAAAGTTGTATTTGTTTAGGTAGTTATCCCAAATGGATGAGAACCCAGATGAACCAAGGCAGCCAGAACAACCCCCTTGGTCACCCAGACCCCACCCCGGACCCTGTTATCCCCTAGCAGCATCTCTGCTTTGCCCTCCCTTTCCCACATCCAGCACTTTCTCCCAGATGCTGGGTGCTATTTCTAGCAGCAGCCCTCCCTGTGAACACGCAGTTGTTTTTGGGAGCAATGAGGAGCCATGCTCGGCTGTTCGGCGTCCTTCCTGCTGCCTCCTGGCCACAGCTCTAGTGGTGTGATCCACGCTCAAGTCTGACTTCAGCCGGCGCGGTTCTTTGTTCAGATGCTGTAGCTACAGCCTCTGCCTCCTCGGGAGAGGGCTTGTGTGGAACAGAGTGAGGTCGGCTCGTATCAGAGGGAGGGAATTCCTTGGTCTCTGGAGGTTTTCAAGATGCGACTGGACAGGGCGCTAGATCATCTCATGTAGGTGCCCCTTCCCACAAAAGGTTGGACCAGATGATCTTTGGAGGTCCCTGCCAGCCTGGGCTGTTCAGTGGTTGCTGCAGGATGTAAAGTCAAGGGTCTGTGCTTGCTCTTGGGATTTTATCGTTGCTCTTTCAATCTTTAGGTTTTTCCTTACAGGCTACTGCTCTGGAGGGGCGTTTTCCACACAAGACCTTGCATTTTGAGGTGAAAAGTAAGCTTTCTGTTTTAACAGTGGCAGTGAAAGGTTTGTGAACACGGCTTCCTTACAGGGCTCAAAATCATGCAAGTAATAGAAGAACTCCACATTCAGATTTATTTTTTTAATCTCCTAACTCTGAAGCTCTTGTGGAGACTTTTGAAGGAACCAACAATATTTGAGTAACTGGGTTTAGCAATACATGGCAAAGTTATTTAGAATATTCTGAGAATGTGGGCTATTGCCTTACCTTATTTTCCTACAGACAAGGTTCTTACTTGTTCAGTACATTAATTTAAAAAAAATCAGAATAAAATACTTGGTGCATGGATATAGCCACTAGATGGGAGGCAAGAGCTGGTTAGGAACTGGGAGCATCAGTGCTGAAGCACTTAGGGAGCTCTCATCAGCTGCCACCGCCAGCTGTGACATGCCACACTGGAGCTGCACACTAATACATCTGGGACCACTTTTGTAAGTGTACACAAGCAGGTTATTCACTGAACTGGAAACTTTTTTTATGAATTGGTAGTGGTGGTGATGAATTGCTGACAGAGAGGGGTATTTTAAAAATAACTGTGTTAATTCTCTACCTCTAAATGGCTTTGCCGTAGGAAATTCTCCACTTTCATCTGCAGTGCTGATGGAAAGGAACATCTTTCACATTATCTCATCTACATGAGGTCTATTAAAAATACAGCTGCCAAAGGCTTTTATGGGGCAGAAGTGATATTAGCCTATGTGTTAAGAGGCTGGAATTCAAGTCCTTACAGTGTCAAAGACTTTCTGTGTAGCTTTAGGCAAGCTGCTTTTTTCCTCTTTATTTCAGTTCCTCCTCAGCTTCTCTTTTTTTTTTCCTATTTAAGTGGCTTATAATGGAACTTCCTTTCTTCCACAGTGGAGATTAATCCTATAGACTGCACTATCATAATAGTGTACAATATAGAAATGTCTTTGAGCAACTTGTGAATACATTTTTCAACAAGAAAAAGTCTGAAATTTTCACAGCTTTGTGTGGCTCCTTATATTTAACTTTAGCCAGGATAACAGAAATTTGGTCCAGCCTGTTGCCTAAAACTATTTGTAAAAACTGACCAAAGTAAAAAGATGAAGCAATGTAATAACTCGAAACAAAAAGACATACTGATCTCAGCTAAAAGGGGTGTGGATTGAGCAACCAGTGGACTAAGCTGGTTATGTAAGAAATTAAGAGTAATATGATAAATAAGATGAATAAAATAAGAAAAAGGATGGTTTAACTCAAACCACTTTGCTGAAGTTTTTAATATAGCGACACAGACAGAAAGAAGTGTAATTTGACACCTCTGACAAATGACTTCTATAACACCCGGGTGGGACCTTGAAGTGCACTGCAATACAAGCGTGCTTTCACATCCCCGTCTTGGGAGTTACGGTAACTTCACTGAGACAGACAGAGGGCCCTGAAGGAGATCCCTCATCCCCACCTTTGCCAGCTTTGGAAATGACTTGATATTTGACCTGGAGTTTCTTTTGCTTTTTTTTCCCCTCTTACCTTTTTTCTGTCTTTTATTCTTATCTTACCTTTTTCTATCTTTTGTTTTAATTCAGCCAAGAAAGTGTGCTCAGTAACTCTTCTGGTAGAGTTTGCCTGGGCATGGAGCAGCTAATTGAATCATATTAATGTATGTATTCTTCAGTAAAAAAGGTGCAAATAAGAACACCAAAACCAGAACCTCTACATCAGGGTCCTTGTTGGAGTCTGCTGCCTGTGCTCAAGGCCAGCTTTGACGTGGCCTCATCGGGGACCTCTGCCCCTTGGCTCAAGCTCGGGCCCTTGCCCTTGGTTTCTGCTCATCCTGACCTGCTGACTTGCTTTGCTGACTTGCTGGCCCTGCTCTGCTCTTCTGGCTGGATGGTGCCATGTTGGGGGGGGTACTGCCCTGTCCCTTCCTGTCACCTGTGGCTTCTGCCTCACCCAGCATCTGCTCCTGCTGCTCCGTGACACTGTATTTTCCATCCTTGCTGCTTCCTTCTTTCTCCGTTTGAAATTTTGTCTTGTTTTGTCCTCAAGGAAACAAGATACAAGATGAACAACTTCAGACCATCTCAATAAAATTGTCTTTCATCTTCTCCCTACTAAGGACTATCTAAATGACAGTCAAATGTGGAAAGTTTCCATAAAAATCCCTCTCTTTTACAAAAGAAAAAGGCATTAAATCATGTTGTTAAAATTAAAATGTCATCAATATTTTCACTCTCTTTCGTTTAAAAAGGTTTAATAATGTTTACCATGAGATGAAGCAAGCCCAAATTTCAAATCTTGACTCAGAGCTTCATATCATTTAATATTTTAATATTAGCCTTGGGCTGAGTCTTACCAATGCCTTTAAGTTCTGCACTCATTTGGTCCACCAAATCATATCACAGAATCATAGGATGGTTTGGGACGGAAGGGACCTTAGAGATCATCTAGTTCCAACCCCCCTGCCGTGGGCAGGGACACCTTCCACTAGACCAGGTTGCTCAAAGCCCCATCCAGCCTGGCCTGGAACACTTCCAGGGATGGGGCATCCACAGCTTCTCTGGGCAACCTCTTCCAGTGCCTCACCATCCTCACAGTGAAGAACTTCCTCCTGACATCTAATCTAAATCTACCCTCTTTCAGTTTTAAGCCATTGTGCCTTGTCCTATCACTACATGCCCTTGTAAAAAGTCCCTCACGATCTTTCCTGTAGGCCCTCTTTAGGTACTGGAAGGCTGCTATAAGGTCTCCCCAGAGCCTTCTCTTCTCCAGGCAGAACAACCTCAACTCTCTCAGCCTGTCCTCCTAGGGGAGGTGCTCCAGCCCTCTGATCATCTTTGTGGCCCTCTTCTAGAACTTGGAGACTAAGTTCCATGTCTTTCTTACGTTGTTGGCCCCAGAGCTGAATGCAGTACTTCAGGTGGGGTCTCATGAGAGCAGAGGAGAGGGGCAGAATCACCTCCCTCAAGCTGCTGGTCATGCTTCTTTTGATGTAGCCCAGGATACAGTTGGCTTTCTGGATGGTGAGCACACATCGCTGGCCTATAGTCAGTTTTTCACCCGCTAATACCTCCAAGACATTTGCAGGGCTGCTCTCAGTCCAAAACTACCATAAAACTGATTATTGATCAAAGAAAGAAGCCTTTTCGAAGCACTTTTCCCTGTCTGAGAAGGTACTTAATCTAGTCACACTGAAAAGATTAGTAATTAATAGATCTTGGATACCTGTTTCTGAAATTATGCTTTAAATATGATATATGGAGAAGGTGGATCGTACTTTGGAGAAGCATGAGCATATTCTGGCAGACCAGATACAAACCTGGGCTTCCAGAGTTCAATCCCCTGACATGTACAGTCTTGTCCCATCTCCACTCCAGATATTTTAATGATTGCCCAGGTGCAGTCCTTTGCAAACAGTAAGGGTTAGCATTCCTGGGCTAACCACTGCAACCCTGCTGTTCATTGCTGGTCATTATCTGCTGCTGCCTGAATTCAGACAGGTGTGTCTGCATCCCCAGAAGGAATAATTTCCTTTTCTGACCCTGGAGCTCCAACCTCTAATAATGCTGTAGATGTTAGAGCTTGATCAATGGTATATGGAGATGTCCCAAAGGAGCTCCTGTCCTCTGCAGTGCCTGTGATACCTAGGAAGAGTGAGGCAGCCACTTCTGTTACATGACCCACTGTGCTGCTAACACAGGAGCATTAAGCCATGTTGAAAAGCCTTTTGACTGCTCAGTATAGAGTTTTAAAATCTTCATGGAGGACTAAATAGCATTTAAAGCACATGTACTCTTTGACTAGGTATGAAGATAGCCTTTCCTCTCTCCCTCTAGATTCTTAAACCCGCTTTATTATATAGTGAAGTGAGGATTTATTCAGGAAGGATTAGTACAGGATCATTTCTTAGCCCAGCAATGTTTGGTCTCCTCCCCAGCTTCTGCCTCTCCTCTCCTACATTGATAGCCTTTCATTAGCAACAGCTTACTTCTGGCTAAAACATGACAAACTACTGCATATGTAGAACGCAAATATATAAATGGACCTGGCTCATTTGTTTCTCTCCCCTCCATTCCCCAAGAAGTGATAGCCTTTCTTCATGGAGCCGCAGGATGCTTCCTTGGCCGGATTATCCCTTAGGAACAAAAGTATTGTGCTGAATACAGGAACAATTTACACACTTCCATTTGTGAAATGCTATCGAGCTGCTACTAATTATAGTGCTCTATTGTATATAGGGGAAGTTGACCCAGAGTGGATGAACTGAGCAGAAATCACATCCATACTTTCCTTAAAGCCTCCCACTGCTGTGCTACCAGAACTAGCAGCTGGTAAATGTCAGCAGCTAATATTTTTATTTTCATACCATCTTAATTTGTCTGAACTGGCCAAAGTAAAAATAACTATGTCCTATTTTCACTAGTGATTATCACTGAGTCTGGTGCTATGGAGCAAGCTACGACTGAAAAAGACATTACAGACACTTATACTGGGAGTGGCAAGGAGACCTGGACTCAGGAGATTCTGACCTCCATTTCTGTGTCCATTGGCTACACCAGAGATGGTTAACCTGTAACTCCTGGTATGATTCACAACATTTCTTTACACAGGACAGAAGCATCTTGCATAGCAAGCATCTCCTTCCTCTCTCTACCTTGCTGATGCTCTGCTCTTGTTCCAGCTACAGACAAAGGCGACTCTACAACTTCTTGGCTCCTTCAGGAACAACCTGCTTGCTGACCCCCTCTTCAAGGCATCTATACCAGTGAACAAAATCTATACTAGTAGCCAAGACAGGGTAGGGTCTTTGTTTTCTGAGCAGGAGGTAAGAAAAACTAACAGAACTAATAGAACACGGACCATATAGCTGAAGTCCATCATCCTCCAAAATGGGATAGCCACATCCAATCTCCTTGCTGGGAATGGTCCATGTGCAAGCTGTGCCTGGGAAAGTGCAAGCTCAGCTCAGAACCATGCCAAGTTTTTAATTAGAATTTAATATAGATAATCACAGAACAGTGGTTGTACCCACCATCCAATAAACTTACTGGTATAGACAGAGTCCAAATGGCTATATAATGGGGCACATAGCCCACCCACAAACGAGGACTGGCACATGTGCACCAGGCTAACATCTTTCAAATTTTAAAGTCGATTGCCCCTTGCTAATCAATAGCATATTTAAAACCCTCCATGAAAATCTCCCTATTTAGAATATAAATTGGTGATGTACATCAGTGAATTTCCAAAGATACGTATTTTTTATTTCCAGACTGTATGTAATCCTTTAATGCAAACCAACAGAGGCAGAGACCTTACTGAAAGCAGCAGTGGCTTCCACCAGAAGCAGCTCTTTCTCGTGTCAGTCCCTCTTTGTAGTCTCACCTTAGTATAACTGCTAAATACTTCGTTATTATGTTTCTGACATCAAGCTTATCTCAGGTCCTAAGCTGAGAAAAGAAGAGGAAGGAATGATGAAAAGGGTTACTAAAAAGAAAAAAGGGATGAAGACAGCAGTGTCATTTCTTTTTATGTTACATACAGGACTGTAACTGTAAATCAGTACCAGCACTCCATGAATCAGGTTTCCATCCTATTGTCAGAAGTCCAGAGCTAAGTATAATACTCAGCATTAAATGAATATGAATTATTATTATTCACCTCAGTCTAAATATACAGCACTTGTAAAAGATGGATATGCTCCTTATTTTGAAAATTTCTTTGTGAAGTACAGAACAGAATGAACTGTGTAGAAGAGGAGGTGTTCACTGTATTGATAAGGTAAATGCCATTCAAGGTAAGTACTCCAGAAGAAGACAACAGTTGTTAGTGCATCCTTTTGGTCCACTAAATGCTTTATTTATGGGGTTTGGGATACATGGTTTTATGCAACTGACAATACAAAAGCAAACACTGCAGTCCACAAAGAATGAGATCTTTAGGGATAAAAATGTTTTTGACAGAATGTAGTAAGATTTGTTTGTAATTACAGTGTAGCAGTACTTCTCTGTGAATGGAAGACATTTCATTGTATGTATACCAAAAGCTGAAATGATGGCTGGTCATTTGTGACACTGACATTTCACAAATCAAATGGGCTGCCTATAAAATGAAAAGCGTGAGAATTTTCCACTGCTTTCTCTTCCCCTTGCCCCTCCTCCACTGTGGTGGGTTGACCTTGGCTGTCAGGTGCCCACCAAGCAACTCTATCATGCCCCCTCCTTCAGGCACAGACTGCTCCAGCGTGGGTCCCTTGCATGGTCACAAGTCCTGCCAGAAAACCTGCTCCAGTGTGGGCTCCTCTCTCCATGGGGCCACAGGTCCTGCCAGGAGCCTGCTCCAGCGCGGACTTCCCACGGGGTCACAGCCTCCTTTGGGCACCCACCTGGTCCAGCGTGGGGTCCTCCATGGGCTGCAGGTGGGTATCTGCTCCACCGTGGACCTCCATGGGCTGCAGGGGGACAGCCTGCCTCACCATGGTCTTCCCCAGGGGCTGCAGGGGAATCTCTGCTCCGGCACCTGGAGCACCTCCTCCCCCTCCTTCTTCACTGACCTGGGGGTCTGCAGGGTTGTTGCTCTCACATATTCTCACTCCTCTCTCCAGCTGATGTTTCTGTTGCACAGCAGCTTTCTCTCTTCTTAACTCTGTTCTCCCAGAGGCACTACCACCATCGCTGATGGGCTTGGCCTTGGCCAGTGGCGGGTCTGTCTTGGAGCTGGCTGGCATTGGCTCTGTTGGACATGGGGGAAGCTTCTAGCAGCTTCTCACAGAAACCACCGCTGTAGCCCCCAAACTACCAAAACCTTGTCATGCAAACCCAATACATCCACTTTCATTCATCCTATTCTGGATACCATTTCTTACATACCTGGCATGCTGTACTATTTTTGGGTGGGACAGAGTTAATTTTCTCACCCACACCAGAGCAGTCTGCTCCTGAAGACTGCAGCCCGTGGAAGGGACCTACGCAGGAGCAGTTCGTGAAGAACTGCAGCCCTTGGAAGGGACCCACATTGGAGAAGCTTCTGGAGGACTGTCTCCGGCAGGTGGGACCCCATGCTGGAGCAGTGGAAGAGTGTGAGGAGGAAGGCAGAGAGAAGCAGAGATGAAGTATTATGGACTGACTGCAGCTCCCATTCCCTGACACAGGGGGAGGAGGATGCAAGGGGAGGAGGTAGAGGAGTTGGGAGTGAAGTTGAGCCTGGAAAGAAGGGAGGGGTGGGGGGGGAAGGTTTTTTTTCAGATTTGGTTTTATTTTTCATTATCCTGCTGTCTAATTGGCAATAAATTAAATTAATTTCCCCAAGTCGAGTCTGTTTTGCCCATGACAGTAATTGGTGAGTGATCTCTCCCTGTGCTTATCCCAACCCATGAACCTTTCATCGTATTTTCTCTCCCCCCTCCAGTTTAGGAGGGGGAGTGATAGAGCAGCTTTGGTGTGCAACTGGCATCCAGCCAAGGATGACCCACCACAGTGGGCTCAACACTACCTCCAACCCGTAAAGTAGAGCTGCTCAAAAAAGGAGAACCTGAATCCATACTTATGCAGATCTGATGGGCAGGATGCATGTAGGGAGCAGAAATGGTGGCTATACCTCGAGTACAACAGCTATAGTGCAGCAGTCCAAATGGACTATTGCTTGCTCGCAGTTTGAATATATTATGGAGGCAGAAAGAGGCCATCAATTATTTTCTGAATTACACTGGGTCTGGCTATAAAGACAGTGCATGTGATTGATTTTTACCCTGTTTAATAAGATGGCTTCCATGGATGGAAGGACAGCTTCTAAATACTTCCTGAGTAGCTGACCTGAATTTCTAAGATAAATGCCAAATTGTACACTTTCTGGTTTTCATAGAACATTAAATAAAGCTAAGAGCAGATGAAAAAGAGCTGGATTACTATGTTCACTGAATAAATCAGTACTGCTGCAGGTACTTATACATATAGAGTGATTGCAAATTTCAGAATAATAAACTGATCCTGGGAAAATCCTACAGATGTACTTACTCCAGTGCTAAACTGTCTGATGATCACAGATTTCCTAACATCTAGTACTTTCTGGCTCTTTCTAGGATGTACTATTTTTTTGTTGTTCAATTGGATTCAGTTTTTCCTCAGAATTAAATGGAAATTATCTATGCAGCTGTTTTTTAATTCCTATAATTAACATTTCCTGCAGCTTTAGAAAATATTTTCAGTGTCATCTTTTAATCACCAACTGGCTATGGTTTTATGGTGTTTTACAACTACTGTTACTTCAGGAAGTTCAATAAGGCAGATAATCCTTCTCCCCTTCACACTGCTCTTTGAACACTACTTCACAGGAATACAAGGGCTGTGAAAGCCTTGCAGCTGGTGGAGGGACAATTCCCCCAAGACGCATGAAAGGAGTCCCTGCAGTGCATGCTGTGATGTGGATTTTTAGCTGCTCTGAGCTGTAGTTCTCTGGAGGTTTTCTTAAATTAGAGCAGACTCTGGGAGTAATGCTTTATGCCATAGGCTCTACTAGTTCCCAAAGCTGATGTAAATCATAGGAGTGGGAGGGTGGCTGACAGCCACCTTAGGGCTCTGCTGGTGGGCCATGTACTTCTGTGATATCACAGCCATAGGCATCAAAAGAGACCTGGGCTGATGTATTATATCTAGCTGTGAAAACTATGAATGATAGAATTCCCTTTTAAAAAGGGAGGGATTTGTCTTACACGACTGCAATTCTTTTCCCTTCTTCTGTCATCTATTTTCAGTTCTTGTGTGTTTACTAAATGCCCTGGAAACATTGCATGAGGATATGGGGGCTGTTTGAAGGTGCCAAGCCTGCTGAAATAGTGTTGGGGGACTGTGGAAATGGAGGGAGCCAGACTTTGTGCGTTCTTGTCCACAGTGCTTTTTGGGAGCTGACTTGAAGAGAACTGTCCCCTGGACATAGTCTTGGAGAAATCTGGTTAGAGGTCCAGGACAGGGCCACCAAGTAAGACCTCCCTGATCCTCTTTTATTGCTGAATACTTTTATTTTTACATTATTATAATATAGAATATAGAATATGTAAATTATTTAATTTATATTTTATTACTTTTATTACTGAATTTTCTAGTACAAGACACAACTGACCGTAAGTTGTAGACAGATGTCAAGACCTGAAGTGTCTCTGGTCGTGTGCAGAACTTCAGATATCTAGCTAATTTCACAAGCATAAGGGTAGGTCCATGCAGATGCTTAGAGTAAATGGAGCATTGTATTTCTAGGACACTCTCAGAATTCAAGCACTGTTTTTCAGATTATAGCACCGGTGAAGTTAGCAGGATAATATGGAAAAGTGGTGTAAATCTGAAACAATGCCCAAAATTATCATATGATCTTCTTTAGTGCAACTTGGTAAGTTTGTCATGCACAGCATCTGTTTTTATGTAAATATTTAAGATAAATTATAAAAGAACCGACAAAGATTCACAAGTATCTGAACATTTGCAACTTTGAACTGTATTGAAAGGGAGTTGACACTGGCAGCCCACCAAATTAAACAACAAAAGTGAACCTTGATGCTGGTGATGCTTGACTGATTAAGTCGCAGTATACACAGATCCATATGCAAACACAGATCTTTTAATTTCATTAAGTGACAGAAAAAAATCATAGAATCAAAGAATGGTTCGGGTTGGAAGGGACCTTAAAGATCATCTAGTTCCAACCCCCCTGGAATGGGCTCAAAGCCCCAACCAACCTGGCCTTGAACACTTCCAGGGATGGGACATCCACAACCACTCTGGGCAACCTCTTCCTGTGCCTCACCACCCTCACAGTGAAGAACTTCCTCCTTATATCTAATCTAAATCTACCCTCTTTCAGTTTAAAGCCATTGCCCCTTGTCCTATCTGCTCTCCTCAAGTCCAGGGTAGCAAGCTTGCTGTGTGCCCTCCTTGCTGCCCGAAGGATCTTGAACTCCACCATTTCATGGTCACTGCAGCCAAGGCTGCCATTGAGCTTCACATTCCCCACCAGCCCCTCCTTGTTGGTAACATCAAGGCCCAGCATAGCACCTCTCCTCATTGGCTCCTCTGTCACTTGGAGAAGGGAGTTACCACATTTTACTTTAGCCACGTGATAATGATTCATGCTGGGAAAAATCCTGGTGGCTTCCTCAAATGGTTCTGATATTTGAACTGTGCTAATTTCTATTTGAAGTATAAACCACCAGCAGCACTTTTGACAGCTGCAGCATCTTCTGTAATCATATTTATTCTTCATCAAAGCTTAAAGAGAGTCAACACACACCAGGCTTTTAAAATTTTGTTACTCAACAGCTATGTTTTACAGATTCCAGTGGGGATCATGTAACATTTCTGTGTTCATCACAGCTGTAGCAATCAAACTTGTGAACAGCAGTTTTGGAGTCTAAAGCACAGCTGTTGAACACAATGGTCCTTTTATGATCTGTTCTTAATCGGTGACATTGACAACATGACTGTCATCCTCAGTCACATACCTCATCAACAACCCCAGGCATCAGTATATGCTGGTGGCCACCCAGCTGGAAAGCTGCTTGGCAAAAAAGGACCTGGGGCTCCTGGTGGACAGCAAGTTGAATGTGAGCCAGCAGTGGGCCATTAGGCAACGTACTGGCACCATGTCAAGGGAGGTGATCAGTCCTTCCCCTCTGCTCAGCACTGGTGTGGCCAATCCTGGAGTACTGTGTTCAGTTCTGGGCTCCTCAGTACAAGAGAGACATGGACATCCTGGAGAGAGTGAGTCCAACGAAGGGCCACATGGATGATTAAGGGCCTGGAGCACCTCTCCTATGAGTAAAGCTCGAAGGAGCTGGGACTGTTCAGCCTGGAGAAGAGAAGGCTCAGGGGGATCTCATCGTCTATAAATACCTGAAGGGAGGGTGCAAAGAGGACGGAGCCAGGCTCTTTTCGGTGGTGCCCAGTGCCAGGACCAGAGGTGATGGGCAGAACCTGAAACACAGGAGGTTCCCTCTGAACATCAGGAAACATTTTTCTCCTGTGAGGGTGACTGAGCACTGACACAGGCTATCCAGAGACACTGTGGAGTCTCCCTTTGTGGAGAAGCTGTCTGGACAGGTCCATGTGGCCCTGCTTGAGCAGGGGGATTGGACCAGATGACCTCCAGAGGTCCCTTCCAACCTCAGCCATTCTGTGATTCTATGACAAGCAATGGAAAATCAACCTCTGGACCTCCTTCCAAAAGACTTGTCATGGCAAAGAAAGGCAGGCTGTTCCATGCATAGCATGAAACTTCACAGCAAGAAGATGTTACAAAACAGTTCCTGAATTCAATACACATCAAACTGAGTCCTTCTAAAAACTTAAGAGTCTCCTAGTCTATCTGCATTTTTTTCCAAGATGCTGACCATTAAGACGCTGAGTTTTTAACAACAGTTTAGGATGTTCAGTGCTTGGTATTTGTACCAAGAAAAATAAAAAATAGGAATCCTTGGAAATGGGTCATTACAGACCAGAACACTGATCATAAGGAATTTGTATGAAAGGAAGCTTACGCTGGTGACCAAGGAATTGGAAAGAGGTAAAGAGATATTTGCATGTTTTCATGTCAGTGATGAAATGACAGGAGCTATTGCTTTTTGATACACTGATGAATATGCTATCCACAATCTAATGAAATGTAGATGCCGTATTCATATTCAAGGTGATGTCAAAATGTGCTCTTAGATATAAACCAGTGAAATAAATCTTGGAGGAATGTCAATCATTTGCCAAACAGACAGGATTATAGTCTACAGACAGACAGATGACAATATAATTGAGGCCTATCAATGGCCCTTTAAAACATTATGCAAAGTAATCACCTTGCAACTTAGCGCCTGAGTAAAAGTTAAAATACAAACTGTTATAAAAAGCAGAAATAAAAAACAGTCAGATGTACGCAGAAGGGTTTTCAGTGTCCTTGTATGTCTGCAATTCTGGTGTCCTCATATGCAAATGAACATAGGAAATCTAGAAAACAGAGGAAGGGGAGAGAAACGATGAAAAGCATGGAATGCTTCCTTCTCTATGAGGGAAGATTAAATAAACTAGGACTCTTCAACCTGGAAAAAGAGATAGGAGAGAGAGTATGACAGTGGTCTGTAAACCCAAGAATGACTTGGAGAAGGTAAATGCAATAATTATTTTTACATTACAAAACTAGGGGTTATCAGATGAGTATCAGGTAGCAGGCTCAAAAGGCACACTTTTTTGCATAATGCATAATTAAAGTATGGGACTCACTGCCACTGGAGAGTCTGGAAGCCAAATATAAAGGATTGCAAAAACAGATTGCGTGAAGAAATGGAAGAAAAGTCCCTCAAGACTTGAGCAGACCAAAAACTATAGCTAGCTGATATCTGTGTGGAGGGATTGTATATTGAAACAGTATTTCTGTATATTTACTCTGTTATTGTATCTTTTTCCCCCAAAAAGTGTGGAAATTTAGCCAGAGATTAAACTCAGATTTAGACAGACCTAGCAGAGCAGCTATTCTAATAAGGAGCATTTAAGTAGACAAAAAAATTTCCTGAAAATGGCCCTTAAAGATTTCAGGGTTAGTTTTTATTAAAACAATTAAAAATGTAAGAAGCTGGGTATTGTATTTCAGCTGGCCTTGTTCCGAACCAAAAAACAACAGGAGTTGAACCCATGATTTCTAAGAGGCAAGCTGTATATGCTATTCAGAATATTGATGCCTAGAGTAAATAAGCATTTGGTGACTGCACTATTCACATCATGAAGTAATTTTGCATTGATGGATGGATGACTAGAATTGAACCAGATGCTTGCATTAAAGCAAATACTTTTATTCTTACCAATAAGGAACAAAATGCATGTTACAAAATCATGAATATCCATCACATTATAGTATCTCCTGTGTTTTCTGACTATTCATTGATCACTGCTTGTTACTCAGATACTTGATATAATTTTTGGAGCATATTAGAAAAAACTCTCCAAACAGATAAGAAACCTCTTCCCTGAAGAAGGAACTTTGATGCAAATAGTGGCAAGTAGTAGAAAGAAATTGTTTTCCGTTGAGAAGGATGTGAAATAAAGATGTATTACATCCTTAAAGTCTTTTCAACATCTACGAGGCATTTACTGTGAGCCACGTCCTGAAATGAAATGGCGAGGTAGAACAAATGAACACTCTTAACTGAATACCAATTTTGAATATACATTAATGATCTGATAACATCTGAACAACATCTGATAACATGATCTGAACAAACTTTGGCATTGTTAGAAACAATGGAGAATACAGAATATCCATGAATATAAAGAAAATAGATACACACTGTGTAAAGGTTTGACACAAACATTGTAATTAGTAAGTCAGTTCCTTAAATCAGTAACCTGCAACTGCAGATTGCCTACTGAGAATCCTTTTAGAAAATAAATTTGAGGAAGCCAAGTAATAGCTCACTTACACAGCTCTTTTTGTAAATTAAAGTTTGGAGAAGCATCGTGCCTGTAAAGAAACATAAATTTGACAATTGAAAAGGAATGTCTTCCCCATTAAAACTTATTCGTTGTAGGTAAGTGAATTAATGATGCCTGCCTGAAGATGACTGAAGCTTCTGAGAGGATTCAGATGATTCTTGCATTTCTCCTGTGTAGAAAAAAGACAAATTATTTTATCACACATTGTCATTGCAAAAAAAAAAAAAAAAAAAAAGTTCTGTTTTAGGAAACCAACAGCTGGAAACTTTATTACTTAAGTCAGTCAGCCATAGACATAGGCAGAACCTTGGAAGTTTTGATGACAAAATACCGATGGGTTACTCTGGGAGCAACTAGCATGACAGATAGGACAAAGAGTGGGTGCCAGGTTAGTGGAAGATCAGTCTCCATGTGTTTAAAATTCACAATAGACTAAACTTGCTGGGAGAAGGGTCTGTCAAAGGGTGATCCTTTTAGGTTATAGACAGTATAACTTCAGTTGAAAATACTCTGGAGCATTAAGTCTTTCTTTCTTCCTTCCCTTCTGCCCCACCTGCCCCTAACCAGCCCTATATTAGGGACTTCAAATGATGAAAATAAAAGTTCATGGAATTATAGAAGCTTTTATCGTACAAGTCTAAAATGCTTAATTTCAGAGGAAATGTTTAGAGAGTAAGGATACTGAATATCACTTCAGAGTGACCTGGAGCTGTGATTATAGCTTTGATTACAGGGTGTAGTTGAAATCTATTTTAGCACCTTGATACATTTGATTTCCAAAGATTAAAAAAAAATACAAGGAATTACAAGAAATACTGCTTTCTTTTAATACGAATAGAAACATTTACTTACAAGTAGAGGATTTCTAAATCCATGCTGCCTTGCATTTTTTCACTATCTCCATTTCCCTGACATTTATTTTGCTTATGGGTGAAGCTGTAAGAATGCACAGAGAAGATGCACTATTCCTGTGGAATCCACAAAAAGTAGAACATCAGTTTCAGGAAGTAACTCAATATGAAACAGTTACAGATAACTCTTCACATCAGTAACTCTTGTTCCAGTGGTTGATCCATCATAAACCATGATTCTCACAAACGCCCTTTTTGAATCATTCCTTGTTTCGCATAGGGAAAATAATTTGAACTTGTTGAAGCTGACTGGCTTTCAGGAGGCCAAACTGCAAATCACTGACAAGCTGAGCTGTCAAGCGCTGCTGAACTCTTGACTCCCACCCTTGTTTTCAGTCTTCGGTTATTCATTATGGCTCTGTGCTTGCAGGGCCCTTTCCGAAGCCTGGCACCCCAGCCTTGCAGAGGGTGGCAGATGTCAGCAGGGCCTTATGGGGCCATCAGACCTGGGGCTGCAGCAGACCCATGAAGCAATGCTAATTCCCGTGAGGCAGCCTGTGCTGATCAAAGAGGAGCTGCTCCTGAAAGGCTCTGAAGGAAAAAAAAAAAGGATACAAGTTAATTTGCTAGCACTGGAAGGCGAACACAATTACCCAGCGTATCGTAATTGTACGAGCTGTTGCACACGGCAACTAGCTGCGCGCTTCATCTCAGCCCTCGCCCCTCTTGCCAGGGGTCGATCGTGAGGGGAGGCTGGAGCCCCCGTGTCCTCTTTGCAGGGAAGCTGTGCACGGCCACTACAGCACGGCCAGGCTGAGGTGTCCCGGAGGCAGAGGGAAGCTCTGTGGAGAGTGAGGCCCGAGGGCGTGAAGGTGGAAGGTCCTGCAATGGAGACCCACTGCGAGGCAGAGGCAGGCCCTGCTCACGCATACGAAGAGGCTCATGTATTTCAAAGGGCAGATACTTAACAGAACACCCAGTAGCGGGGTTGCTACTGTGTAAGGGCACAGAGGAAAGCGCAGGACCTAAGACAGGAGGCGTCAACGAACTCGGCGTGGCTTCCCGCTGCACACCCCGCCTGGAGGACCAACACCCTCCCCACCCCACAGAAGTCTTGTCTTTCCGGCCGGTATCTATGGTTCGCTCCCGCGGGGCGCGACCCATCGGGCGGTGCGCATGAGCAGCGCCGCGCCGCGCCGGCCGGCTCCACATTGGCGGAAGGGCGAGCGGAGAGCCGGCGGGGAGATGGACGGCGCCGGCAGGGAGGAGCTGGGTGAGGAGTGCCGTGCGGGCCGGCGGCGGCAGGAGGCGAGGGGGGCAGCGGGATGGCGGCTTGCCGCGGAGCGGAGACGAGGGGGCGTGAGCGTGAAGAGCGGCCGGCCAAGTTCCACCCCCCTTCCCTCCAGGCAGAATGGTTCGGCCCAAGGGGATGCGCTGCAGCGCTCAGCGCATCGAGGCGGGCGGGATGAACCATCCCACCTGGGGGAGGGGTCGGCCCTGTCCCGCCGCTGCTCTGTATCAGGCGGCGGCCGCCCGGGCTTCCTCGGCGCACCGCGCCGGGGACGGGTCGGTGGGAGGTGGGTGGCGAGGGCTGAGCGTCCAGGAGCCGGCCCGGCGGCGCCCGGGGTCGGGCGGGGCTGAGGGAAGCGGAGCCTCTCCTCCCGCCGCGGCCTCCTCAGAGAGGGAGACCCGGCCGGGGTCTCTCCACAGCGGGGCGGCGGGCGGAGGGCAGGCCGTGTCCCGCCTGGCGGGAGGCCGCCGCTGGGGAGGCGCGGGCAGTTCCCTGGAGGCGTTAGTCGCACCTGGCTGGCTCTTGGTTTCATTGGGAAGTCGCGGTCTTGTACAGAAGTTGAGGAAATACGTTCTCTTTGCATCGCTAGGTGATGCTGTTATCTATGATGAAGGGGAGGGGGGCTCGGGTTTGTTTTTTTGGGGGGGTGTGTGTTGATACACAAGCTGTACTTACTGCAGATTGCTCTTCGGTCCTTTAAATCTGAGTGTGGGAGGGCACATGTATGTTCACCGCTTAATTTGTTTGTCCATAGATGGACAAGAGGTAACTCGTAGCAGGTTTAGTTATAAAATATATCTCATTCTGGGCTGGACTGGGCAGACTGAAAGTCTCATCTCAAAGCTGTGTTCCACTGTAACGTCAAGAATTCGTTCTGTCTGGTGGTAGTGGTGGGAAGTAGGAGGCACGCTTCAGACTTTCTTGTCCCAGAGGCTGATCCACCTTGCAATGAGAGATTGTCCCCTCCAGAGCAAAGGTGGCAGAAAAATTTTAGCTTTTTTTTTTTTTTTTATTGCTAAGGTTCACAGCTCCGACAGTTTCTCTGTTAGAAACCGTAAAACCAAAATTTTTTGTGGGATTAACTGTTTAAAAATGCAAATCAACACCTGGTAAGATTTCAGAAGCTTTTTACATGGTTTGGTCCTATTCAATACTTAATAAAATTTAAATGTTACCAATGCGTCATCACTTGAAAGTGTGTTAAATCATATAGAAATGTGTAGATTGGTCTAGACAGGACAGTGGATTATTTAAGACTAATATCTTCCCAAAGAAATTGTGTGTTGTGGTAAAAGCACTCCTCTGAAAGTGCTTACTAAACCATGGAGACCTGTGTAGGCTTTGGTTTAATAATTCAGGAGTCTCATTTTATTAGCCTTCTGGATTTGACAGTTATGATGCAAAAGCAAACCATTCTTCCAGCTTACTGAGTGGCACTACTGACTTTCAGCATTTGTTCAGAAATAACTGTTCTCAAGATAAATAAATTCTGCCATAAAGCAGAATAAACATACTTTATTAAGTTACAGTCTGTAATGAAGAGAAATAAATGACTCAGACATCTTTTCCAAAGAAAAATAGAGTGATTCAAATAATTGCACCAAGCGTAGCTTTAAAGTTCTTGGAAAAACAAACAAAAGCTAGTGCTCACTTTTACTATTATGGAAAATATAATTATTAGCATTTAATAAGAATTGTTAAACCAGATTATTTTTCTTTTTTAATTTTCATTCTGGAAAATACATTTTCATTTGAGGGGGGATTTTTTGTGTGTTTGTTTCTTATGTCTCTTGTATTTAGTAGGAGTTGTGGTCGTGTAAAATAAAAAGTGAGCTGGTTTGTGTATGGTTGAATGGGATTATCTGTTAGCTCCCCCTTGAACTAGGAGAAGCTACAAAAGTTTTTCAATCCCGACAAGCATACCCCTAGCACTACCATTCATAGTCAGTTTGTGTTGATCTGTAATTTCTTCGGCAGTTGTGGAAGCATATGACTGAGTAATGTGGTAGATCTTGCCAGATTCATGTGTGTTTGGTGGACAATGCTGTACTTTACAGTTTGATGCCTTCTGGAGAAATGCTGGGAAGGCTATTTATAGGCTGATGTTTGGAGAGCAGAGAAACAGGTATTTATTTCTATGGTTGAGGGAGTAACTGAGGGTTATACGGCAAGCTGCTTTCTGAGCCAGCTGCAGATTCTGAAAACAGTGGCAATGTTTTCTTTATAACTATTTTTTGCTTTAGACCCCTGGTTCAGAATGCTGAATTGGAAGGCTCTGCTATTCAGAGTCTTGATCACTAATCTTGTCCCGTAAGAGGCAGGCACTGGCTTGGTTAGGTGACAGAAGCTCTGGGCATGCCCTCTGGATCATGACTATGTCATTCCATAGCCTGTGAGAAAACATTAGCATAAACCTACATTTTAAGCTAGTGTAATGATTATGTGGTACTGATTTTCTCTTTTACACGGCAGTCAAAACTGCTTCTTATTAAATTGAATCTTCATCCCTATGACAGGCATTGGGTCATCCTCTAGTTAATAAACACATTTCACAGGACTGTGAATCTTGTGCTGTTTTTCTGGCCATGTTAGCATGTTCTTGTTTAGAAGCCGACTGAGCAGTGAAGAAAGACCCCCTTTGCCTACTGCTTTTTGCCAAGCATTTAATGTACATGTGGAGTGGTGCTCCAACAAGACCTGTATGTTCCTTCTCCCATAAATGAGTAAAATCAGCTGATATAAACAATGATAAGCTATATCCTGACCCCCCAATCTTTTAATGCTTGTATGTTAACTCCAGTTTTTTCTATGTGATGACACTGACTTCAAAACCCTGGAGGAAAAAAACCAGATCATATTGCTAAATTGGATTTGGAAAAGGGGTTTTAGATAGGAGTTTTTCTTGGAGGTGGCCTTCTGTGAAGGAACAATGGGAGACTGTATTTGGCTTTGTTTTGAATGTGTCCTTTAACCTGCTGTGCAGGCCTGGCAAATTGCTTCATCCTTTTGTCTCTGTTTCTTCCATAAAATGAAAATGTTGGAGATTAGTTTTGTCCCTCGTGGTGCTAAGGGGTTCAGTTAATTTTGGAAGTGTTAATTGCTTGAGCTTTATAGAAAAATTAACTAAAGTTCTCAGTGAAAATTAATTTCTTTGCAGAGCTTTTGAACCAAAGGATTACTTGAGTGTGCTATAAAAGCTTTAGAATTAAGTATGTTTAGTAACAGTTCAAAGGTTTCTTTGGCAGTACGTCCATAAATGTTGGCAAGATGGTGGCAGATTCTAGGAGGTAGAAAAGTACACTTGAAGATGTACTAGTACACAAGACTAGAAATACTGGCCATAACAATTTAAACAATATAGCTTTAATCTCATTGTGTAACTAATGGTTGAATAGTGATTGGAATTCTTCAGAGGTCTTTGAGGATATAGTGTTGACATTTATGCATGATTACAGTGTAATATGTAGCTGTAATGAATCAGTGATTTATCTCTCCAGTGGGTTAAGGAATCAGTTTTACATTGCAGTGGTAATTCTGGGAGAGGTTGAAATGCATTTTATGTTGCCTTGTGTGGTGGATTGACCTGGGCTGGATGCCAGGTGCCCACCAAAGCCACTCAATCACTCCCTTCTTCAATTGGACAGTGGAGAGAAAATATAACTAAAAGCTCGTGGGTCTTGGTAAGGGCAGGGAGAGATCACTCAGCAATTACCGTCACGGGCAAAACACACTTGACTTGGGAAAATTAGCTTAATTTATTACCAATCAAATCAGAGTAAGATAATGAGAAATAAAACCAAATCTTAAAACAACTTCCCCCCAACCCTCCCTTCTTCCCAGGCTCAACTTCAATCCCAGTTTTCTCTGCCTCCTCCCCTCCAGCGGTGCAGGGGGATGGGGAATGGGGGTTGCGGTCGGTTCATCACATGGTGTCTCTGCTGCTTCTTCCGCCTCACACTCTTCCCCTGCTCCAGCGTGGAGTCCCACCCATGGGAGGCAGTCCTTCGTGAACTGCTCCAGCGTGGGTCCCTTCCACGGGCTGCAGTCTTTGAGGCACAGACTGCTCCAGCGTGGGTCCCCCACGGGGTCACAAGTCCTGCCAGAAAACCTGCTCCAGTGTGGACTTCCCATGGGGTCACAGCCTCCTTTGGGCACCCACCTGCTCCAGCGTGGGGTCCTCCACGGGCTGCTGCAGGTGGGTATCTGCTCCACTGTGGACCTCCATGGGCTACAGGAAGACAGCCTGCCTCAGCATGGTCTTCCCCACAGGCTGCAGGGGAATCTCTGCTCCGGCGCCTGGAGCACCTCCTCCCCCTCCTTCTTCACTGACCTGGGGGTCTGCAGGGTTGTTGCTCCCATATCTTCTCACTCCTCTCTCCTGGCTGCAATTGTGCAGATTTTTTTCCCCTTCTTAACTCTGTTGTCCCAGAGGCCCTACCACCATCGCTGATGGCCTTGGCCTTGGCCAGAGGTGGGTCCATCTTGGAGCTGGCTGGCGGCGTTGGCTTTATTGGACATAGGGGAATCTTCTATTAGCTTCTCACAGAAATCATCCTTGTAGCCTGCCCAATACCAAAACCTTGCCACACAAACCAAATACACCTTGCTTGATAGTAGCAGTACTTGCAGCTTTTTGGCATCCTTCTTACATGGGTGTTCACAGAAGTAAGCAGAAACAATGACAAATATTTGAATAACTGTTAAGACAATGAAGACAGCATTTGATTTGAAAAGATTTTTGTGGTGGTGTGAGGAGAAAAGACATTCATTCTAACTGAAGGAAAGACAGGGCTGAAAAGTGGCTGGTACTTTGGCTAAGTAAAAACAAGAGGTTGTGTAGAAGTGAATTTCATTCTTAGTTGTGCTGGATAAAGTTGGTGCAAAGTTTTCAGTGAGTCCTGTGACTGAGAAGTGGGTTGCATCACTAATAGTGTGTGGTGTTTGGACGCGGCCTGGACAGCTTGGTAGAGTGTGGACCTAAGGTAGGCTGAGGTGTGCTCTACACCATGTGCTTTGTGAGACAGCAGGCAGCCAACTTCACCTCTGATTCAGTTACGGCATGCATATGCTGTTCTTGTAGCTGCAGTTTGAGATACGTATTTAAACTGCATGTATTGGACTTCCTAGGAAGAAATCAAAGTCACTGTGCATATTCCATGCTGATTTTCTGTCAGTGACTGTGGACTTTCCAGAATAGTTAATTTCAGGCTAGGTCCAAGTATGCAAAGCACTTGCTTTTCCACTTTGTGAGTATGTATCTGCTTTATGGGGCAGACAAATCTCAAGCTTTCTTGCCTGGTGTGCTCTAGACCACAAGTTTGGATCCATTAAATTTGGATGTTACACAAATCTGGATGTCGGTGTGAGTATGGACTGTGCAGTAGGGACATAGCCACAGTATTCCAACAGCAGACATCTATTATCAAACAAATACCCATGCCTAGAAAGTTGCCTGATCCAAACCTTGTATTATGTCCCAGTACCATTACTGTGAACAGATTCACATGTTTTAGGCTAAAGCTATATGCCAGTCGTGGGATAAAGGAGGAATGATGGGGAAAAGAAGCAATTCAAGAACATTTATCTGGCTAGAACAGAGACCAAATAGCATTGCTGGAGTATTTTATATAATGCAATATTTCAGGTGAACCTGTAGTAAGTGTAGTTGTCATGCTACATACATACACTGTCAAATATGAGTTGGTGCTGATTGCTGTTACCTGTGTTTTAAAACTTGTAGTGGAATTTATTCTCAAATGAGCTATTACGTTAGAATAGGATCAGCGAACTGCCAGCCTGAGTATACAGATAGGAAGTGGATATTCTGAGGTCTAATTTAAGCTATTTCTGAGAACATGGGTAAATAGTTGACCTAATTTACTCCGGTTCCCTCCATATCTGTTGCCCAGAACTGGTACGCTAAAGGATGGCTGAAGAGATTTCAAGATACTGTTGTCATGGTTATGTACTGGTCCTACGAGACAAAAAATGTACATAAATGGATGTAGGTTTAAAGGGTTATTGTTCTGTGGAGTTTTACAGGCAACAGTGTTCTACTGGGTGCTTGGTCGAAAATCAGATTCTTTCACTCTGGATTTAATTTCTTCAGAAGAAGTCTTAGATTTCTACTGTTTTTTTCTGCTGACCTGCAAATATATTTTAGAGGCAGGAGATTTAGTCTGTAGCAGTACACAAAATTTCTCAAGACTTACTGTGACCTGTACACATAAAGGACATACAACTTTAATTTGTGTTGTATGGGGTAGTATATTTAACAATAGTAATGATTTTCTTTATTGCTGTCTATATTATGTTCAAATATGTTGCTTTGAATCTTGTTTTTAAAAAAAGAATTTGTTTCCAGGCATATGCTCAGACAAATAACTGGGTTAAAATAAATGCCTCTCATCTGATAAAAAAGGCCAGTCACAGAAGATAATTACTTAAGCCTCCTGTGCTCTAGCTGCGTGCAATTTTGCTGCTATTGTGACCAGCTACCACCTCAGAGAAAAGCTGATGGCAATCGTCTTGGAGCTTTGGAAGGCCTGGTTGTATTTCTGAGATGCATTAGATGTACTTTTTTTCTTTTAAGGATTACCAATTTGATCAGCATATTAGAAATATTAAAAGTACAGCAGTGTGGTAAATTAATAGCAATAAAATCAGTTACATAATGCAAATATTGTTCAATGAATGTTGGCAAAGATTTTATCTGTAAAAAGAAACATATACAGAAGTTTTAATTGAATGCAGCTTTAAAAAGTTTTTTAGTGGGACATTTGGGGAAAATCACCTTTCACTGTGGTCAGATAGACCTGTTCTCAACATTTAAGTAAGGCGAAATCTTCCCTTCTCTCTGGAACAGCTGGTGCTATATCCTTCACGTAAGGAAATTCCCTTAAAACATTGTTTTGACACTTACTGGCTTGGTACATGAATGTTGCCTGGCTTAAGAAGTTTGGCACACTGCTTAGCTGTGTTTGAAAGAAGTACTTTTAAAGTAATGCCTGAGATTCTGCCATCCTATTAACTTTTATTGACATTCAAGTCTTCATTCATTTCAACATGTAGACCAGTGATGATGGGCAGGTTAGCATGCCATGTACTGAAAGCAGAATGTAGGTAGCTGTTAAGATGTAGCAGAAAGTGGTATGTGTGCAGAAAACTTTTGGTCCTTGCATGTACTGACAACAGAATAGCAGCTGCTCCTTTCAAATAGGAGGTTCCGTGCTGTTGGGACTCAAGTTTTGTATGAAATGTGTTGCCTTGTACATCAAGCCACTTCGTAAATAAAACTTTAATGTGGTTTTCAAAGTAAATATTTTTTATGATGCATTGCTTTTCTGTTATCAGTAATAGCTCATGGCTTTCAGCTGGGAAAGCAATTGAGTATGAAATTAGGATGTTCTATTGTGTAAGTGACACTAATAAAGTAGCAGAATGGTGTGGGAAAACAGATACTAAAAAATATGTAGCTTATACTTCCCCAGGACTTGGAAATAAATATTCAAACCACCATGATAAATGTATTTAGACACCATTTTTTTCCCTGAGAGGATGGTCAGGTACTTTACCCAAGTGGCTTCAGTTAAAAAGTGGGTGCTATATTAAATTCACTGTTGCCTTCCTTTTGGGTTAAGATGATTGCGTAGTGTGGAAGACCTTGCAGTGAAGAAGGAGTACAACTGTGCTTGAAGCAGTCTAAAGTTGTAATAAGAAAATATGGGAAGAGCACACGCTTACAGTTGTTTTTCTCAATTGTGAGGCTGTGTGCTGTGCTGTAGTTCAGAGAACTCCGTTGTGATTTTTCGCAGTTTTATTGGTCTTCCTGAATCTTGTCAATGAATCTTGAGACGGCAGAATGTCTGGAGAAAGGTTCAAGTACGGAACATGAGGAGAAGTTGCAAAGAAGCATGCACACTTGTAGTTTGGCTTGTTCCTAGTGAAACCACTTCAGATTGTTAGTTTGGACTCAATATTTTAAAAAATGAAAATGACCCCAGTCACTTGCCCACTGGGTGAAAATTCCAGCATTGGCATTTTTCCTCCGCTGACCCTTGAGGGGACAGGCTTTTACTCTAGAACTGGAGTACACAGGTCTTGCTGAGTGTCGAATGAACCCAGCAGTGACTCGGAGCTGAGAGAGTATGGTCGTGGCAGCCTCAAGAAGTAGTCAACACAACGCTGTGGGAGTACAGGGAAGAAACTTCTTTGCTGACCCTTCTTTTGAACAATACATAGACTATATGCCATGTAGCGAAAGATGATTAAGTCTGTCTTGACTTGTATAATTAGAATATCACTGAGTGTAAATTTGCTTTACAGTGTACTTTCTGGTTGAGTCTCTGACTTCTGATTTTGCTCTCCACTGGGCATCTTTGCTTCTGTCAAGTGCTTTCATTACTGACTTTCAACTTCATTGACACCAAATTCAGATGACACTTTGCTCTTTCCAGGAGAGTTTGAGCTATATGCTTTTAATTTTAACTACCTGGATAAGCTGGTTTATGCTTTATAGCATATATTACATTTCTACAGTTTTTCTTTCTAAGTTCCTCTTTCTTAGGATTGGCTTCAGTGCCCTGCTGATGGGTTAAACATCTTTAAGGTTTCATAAAAACCTTAATGATTTGTTGAATGGCTGTGGTGGGTTGACCTTGGCTGGATGCCGGGTGTCCACCGAAGCTAGTCTATCACTCCCCTCCTCAGCTGGTCAGGGGAGAGAAAAAAATACAACGAAAAGCTCATGGGTCTTGGTAAGGACAGGGAGATCACTCAGCAATTACTATCTTGGGCAAAACAGGCTCGACTTGGAAAAATTAATTTATTTTATTGCCAATCAAATCAGAGTAGGGTAATGAGAAATAAAACCAAATCTTAAAACAACTTCCCCCCACCCCTCCCTTCTTCCCAGGCTCAACTTCAATCGCAGTTTTCTCTGCCTCCTCCCCTCCAGCGGTGCAGGGGGATGGGGACTGGGGGTTGCGGTCGGTTCATCACATGGTGTCTCTGCTGCTTCTTCCGCCTCACACTCTTCCCCTGCTCCAGCGTGGAGTCCCACCCATGGGAGACAGTCCTTCGTGAACTGCTCCAGCGTGGGTCCCTTCCACGGGCTGCAGTCTTTGAGGCACAGACTGCTCCAGCGTGGGTCCCCCACGGGGTCACAAGTCCTGCCAGAAAACCTGCTCCAGTGTGGACTTCCCATGGGGTCACAGCCTCCTTTGGGCACCCACCTGCTCCAGCGTGGGGTCCTCCACGGGCTGCTGCAGGTGGGTATCTGCTCCACTGTGGACCTCCATGGGCTACAGGAAGACAGCCTGCCTCAGCATGGTCTTCCCCACAGGCTGCAGGGGAATCTCTGCTCCGGCGCCTGGAGCACCTCCTCCCCCTCCTTCTTCACTGACCTGGGGGTCTGCAGGGTTGTTGCTCCCATATCTTCTCACTCCTCTCTCCTGGCTGCAATTGTGCAGGTTTTTTTCCCCTTCTTAACTCTGTTGTCCCAGAGGCCCTACCACCATCGCTGATGGCCTTGGCCTTGGCCAGTGGTTGGTCCGACTTGGAGCTGGCTGGCATTGGCTCTGTTGGACATAGGGGAAGCTTCTAGCAGCTTCTCACAGAAGCCACCCCTGTAGCCCCCCTGCTGCTACCAAAACCTTGCCATGCGAACCAAATACAATGGCTCATTTTCAGTATTTCCTGTCTCATTCTGTGCGTGGATCTTGTTTTCAAATTAAGTAGTAATTTTATTAGATTGACCATAATAACTCCTCAAAATAAAACTCGTGTTTGGCATGTTCTTATACCACTATGTACTGTAAAGGTGTCAGTTGTCCATACCTTCTTTTAAATGTATCTACAGTCTCACTGGTGTTACAGATTTCACAGGTATTTAGTTAATATCTATATTTTATAATCTAATCAACATTAAACTGGCATAAGCCGTTAGTTTTGCCTGAAAGGCAATTTTGTTCGCTACTGACTGCTTGCTCTTGCTTGGTGCTGTTATTTAGCTGGATGGTGGAATGTCATTTGTTGACTGGAGTGGCAGTTTATGCTACTTTAAAAGGTTAATGAAATTGCAGCTTTCAAAGCATGCAGCCCAATTCCTTTATCTTGTTTTCTGTTGCCATTGACTGGAGACGTCTTCTGCAGTACCTGTCTTACCTATGCATTTTAGGATGGGATGACTCTGGGGAGTGCCCTTGCTCACCACTGATAAGAGTAGACTAAATGCTTAGTTTTGCAGTAGCTAATGGGGGTAAGATGAATATCATCCTTTTGTAACAATGGATGACTTTTCTGTTTTGCTTTATGTTTATTAGCTTGCAAAATGATCTGAACTATTGACATCTTGATGATAAAAGGTTGGTTTTTTAAAATGGAAAAACTGTAGTGTTTGGCCATAATGATAACTATAATAATGATAATGAGACGATGTGCTGGAGACAATTTCCTGTGCAAACTTGTGCTGTGCGTATCTATCTGCCTAAATCAGCTTCATAGTTAGGAACACATGTAAACCTCATGGCAAGGGAAGTTTGAGTCATGTTTCACTTCTAAACTGTTTGTTTCTAATGCTAATGTGGTGTTAACTCTGTTGCACAGACATGGAAGTAATGAAGCCTTTAATTGATGAACAAAATTCGGATGCCATCTCAGATGAAGAGCATGAAAATAATTTCCTGCCAGTTGAGAAGCACTACCAGCTTGATAATGAAGAAGGCATTACGTATGTATTACTCTTAAGTATCAGCTTGTTAAAATTTGTTGCTTCTGACTCGTTTCTCATGAGTAGTTTACTGAACTCTTAAGGGTTTTTCTTGCACCTGCGGTACAGTTTAGTGCTTATATACATCAGGACTTTGCATAGTTCTGCCAAAAAGCAGCCCATTTTGAGTAGGTTCTCTGTTCTTTGGAAGCTAACAATGTACTGGCTGTAAAATATTCCAAGGTGCCCATTTGTAAAGTGATTCGGTCACTCAAAATCCAAGCAGTATTTAAAGAAGGTTCTGATTGATTTTATTTTTTCATAAAGAAACTTGAGAAAACTTTGGAAATAATCTGTTTGTTAAAGATTAATTAGAAGAACTTGTAAAGTTTTTATTTCTTTTGATAAATTTTTGGCTGTCAGACTTGTGATTTGCAGCTGGGTAATTATTTTGAACGTTACTGATTCTGAAATAGCATGGATGAAACTTGGTAGTTTTGACACTGAGGCTAAAGGACAATAAAATTGCACAGAAAATAACCTTTCACAAGCTGGAGGAAGGAATTGAAGATCAGACTTTTATGTTCTATTTGAGGGAGCTCATATGTAAAGATGAGTAAGAACATTATTTGAATGGGCTGGACATTCTTTAAAGTAGCTGGACCACTTTAAAGTAGTTGAAGCTCACAATTTATCCCTTTGCTAATAAATGACAAAGCGTTTGG
>VYZV01010804.1:65451-80467 GCA_013401275.1 Pandion haliaetus
GGAGACAGACAAGGACAGGCAATGTAATAATGACATATGTTATGATCATTATTTTACTTGGAGAAACCATACTTTTTCTGTAGACAGTTCCCCAGTACGCTGTAGGGTTGTAGATCTACCTTTCAGTGAACAAATGAATTCACTGGTACCTTCTGCAGACAAGAAGAAATGGGACAGGCCTGGGCTTTGCTGGTTTGCTGAGGATTCAGTCTTCTGTCTTTGTGGGTTAGGTAGTAGAATGTATGTTTACAGACCTTGAATACCTTCGATATCAGCTTCCTCAGCTTTTTTGCTTTGAATGAGCAGAGCTTCAGTTTGCAGTAGGACATGATTATAGGTGTTTTTTTTTTTTTTTTTCTGAGTAAATGTTGATAAATATATTGGTTTTAAATTTCTAGAATTCTTGACTTGTCTGTACCTTAAACTAAGCAAAACATCTGTATAGCTGTCTCTTCTACCTGAAATACTTATTTTAAAAGTGTAAGGGATGGAGGTTTGCTTCATTCTTGCCATTTTAGTAATATTTCCTGAAAAAGGGAAAGATGACCATATGTATTTAAACATTAAACATGTCTGCTATTAAGTTATTCATTACAAGATTAGTTTTTAGTGGCCATGACAATTAAATCACAGTTTATCTAATTATCTGCAGGCTGAATTCTCTTGTAGGGTTTTTTTGGTCCAGTCATATAAAACATACAGTTGAGTTAAAATTAGACAGTCCTCTGCAGCTTAGCTGTAGAAAGACTAAGCGTAGCAGGATATTCGAGGCAAGGAAAGAGGAGACAGTGGTATTACTGGGGGATGTTTATACCTACTTCATGCAGCTTGAAATGAAAGGGAAGATACTTTGCATAATGAATGATGGTAGATTAGCTAGGTTATTTCAAAGATTTGATTATGCTTCTTTGCCAGTAAATTATGGGTACTTTCGAGTTTATTTGGTGGATGAAAGGAAGATGGATTATGCTTGTTTTGTAAATTAAGAACCCAAAGGTTGGTAGTTACTACAGGAATAAAATATTAAGTTTCAGGGAAGATAATAGTAGCGACATGTGCCAGTGTCTCAAAAATGATAGGAAGATCTCTGTGAAGCAGGTTACAGAGAAAAAGATGGAGGATTTATTCGATTGAGGAGGGAGAAAAATGATGGAGAATGAGAAATTATGAAAAGGATCAGTTTCATTTAAAATATCTGATTTCATAGGTGTTTAGGGCTATGACAGGGGACTAGTGTGACTGGGGGCGAAAGAGCATGAAGCAGAGCATGTAAATCAGAAGCAGGGAAAAGACCCATTAAAAAAAAAGTTAAAAAAAGATCCTTGAAACTCTGAAACTTATCTCATGGATCTGACTGTTCTCTCACCTTCAGCATTCAGTCCCCGGTGACCTTGCTTGGGAGAGAAGATTATTCCCCAACGTTTTCCCTGACCATAGTATTTCCCATCACTAGGTTGTACAGTGGCTGTATATGTGGTGATAAGTTATAGGTCTGAAGAGTGTGGGAGGTGTTGAACTAGATTAATGATACAGCCTGTTATAGCAGAAATGGTTGTCTGAACAACAGTAGAGCAACATCAAAGCCGTAGTGAGAGATAATGAATCGATGCAACATCCATTTTGAAAGAAGATGTTATGATGCAAGTATTGGACAGAGAGAGAGAGAGAGAATCAAGAGGTGTGGTTTTTTTCTTTCAAAGCTATTCAATCATCCAGGTGGGGTGTTAGCTTTTTAAAAAAAATAATTTAAAAGAATTGAAGAGTGAAATTAATTTCTGGCACCAGAAAAAAGGATAAGAAAGCATGTTCAGCTTCAGTGTTCCAAAAAGGAAGCACTAAAACCCAAACTAAAAAGTATTTGTGTAAAGAACCGTATCTCTTTTGCATTCTGTTAAAATGTTAGGTTTTCTGAAGTCATTGCAACAGGGATTATACAGGGACTGGAAAGAAATTTAGAGTGAAAAATCTGTCTAGCAGCTGCCCAACACTGACATAGTGTCAGAAGAAGCACTGTCTCATGTCATACCTCCCGTCAGCCCCTGTTTCCTTATGAACACTTCATGGATCTTTTGGATCTTGATGGAATTTAACAGCTTAGGGAGCAGGGAGTTTGTGTAATATATGTGTAATTTGTTGATACCTGGCTTCATGTTATTCCTGTGAGGTATAGAACTTTTCAGCTTGTCTGGAATAGGTGATACTGGATACTGTATAAAACCTGGCTCAAGTTCTTTGCATGATTTCTTTGGGGATCAGTTCTGCCAAGGGAGGCATCTCTTGCAGTGACAGGAACTGTCTCAAAATGCCTACTGCTGCTCAGAGACAGTGCCTGAACTTGGGAAGGCTTGCCGTTGAGGCTTGGGGAGGGACACTCTCACCTGGACTAAGTGATGCAGGAAAGGCTGCATTAACATCCTCATTTGCTCGGTCTGGAGACGGATCTAGTCCTGATACTAACTCAAGGATAAGCAGGGAGAAATCAGCATTTTTAAATAGATCTTGAAATTATAAGTATGTTAATGTGTTTTTGCTAATGATACTATTATCCTATATTTCTTTTTGCCTATCTTTCCCTTAAATTCAGTATAAATGAAGGTTGTAAAGCTCAAGTGAGGTTGATGCAGGAACACACGTTTGGATGTAGTATGTTTTGTTTTGACCTACTTATTAGTATGCATGAAGTGAAATTATTGAGTTTAGTGAGTAAACTTGATTTAATGGATAGTTAAAAAGCAAGAGGTAGTATGCTTAAGGGAATTGTCCTATAATGTTTTTTAATAGCTTTTTTATTTTTTTTAATTAAGTCTTTGTTTTCTTGGAGAAACGTGGGTCTTCAGACTGACTGGGTTTAAATGCAAAAGATAAAAAGTTGCAGTACTGATAGAAATTTTTAAAAAATTTTATTTGAATGCTTCCTCTGGACTCAAGCACATTGAAGAGAGTATGTATCACTGGTCCTTTGTTTTCCTTTATAAACTAAGTTTCAGATAGACAATTGTATGATAATCTTGTCTGCCTGTAAAAGGAAGTTTGTTAAAATGTAAAAAGATTAAAAGCTAAAAAAAAAATATAAACAGCTGTTAAGAATAGAATAGAGCAATAGTTGTAGGTTACCTGTGAGGAATTGCGAATAGTACTTGCTCTTTATTCTGTTGATTTCACATTACTTCAATTCACATATTGATGTCTAGATTGAATTTCTTGTGATAATCACTTTTTCAGTTTTTTCACATATGGCCTATGAGATACATCTTGCTGGAGGTAGCAATGTTTGTCTGTAGAACCACAGAAAAATTAAGTTGGAAAAGACCTATGGAGGTGGTCAAGTCCATACTGCTGCTAAAAAAAAGCTCTGCCTTCAGCTGGATTATTTTCCTCAGGACCCTATCCAGCTGAGCTGTGAAAGTATCTGGGAATGGAGGCTCTACAATCTCTCTTGGTAGCCTGTCCCAGCAATTAGCTGTTTTATTTATAAAATTATTTTTTCCTTATGTCCAGCTGAAAATTCCCCTTGTTGCAACTAGTGACTGTTGCTTCTCATTCTTTGCAGCGCAACTCTTGGAAATTGTCTCAGTCTTCTCTATAAGCCTTTTCTTCCTTTGATTAGCTGAAGGCTTCAAGGAGATTCCTTGCCCTAGCCTTCTCTTCAGGATGAGTTAACTCAGCTCTCAGCCTCTCATGGTCCAGCCTGCTAGCCACCTTGACCTCCCTCAGCTGGACTTCCCCCATATATCAATGCTATCTGTCTTGTACTGGGTGACCAAAACTGGACATGGTATCCAGATGCAGTTTCTCAAGCACCACAGAGGAACAATCACTTTCTTTTGACTTGCTCCCTATTTGCTTGCTGGTGTAGCCCATGTGAACACACAGCCTGCATAAAGGTGGGCTGCTGACTCATGTTCAACTTCTTGTATATCAGGATGCCCAGGTCCCTCTCTGCAGAACTGCTCCCTAGCATGACAGTCCTCAGCTTCTACTTCTGCATGGCATTACTCTGTCCAGTGTCGAGGACTGTGCTTTTGTCTTTGTTGAGCTTCATGAGGTTTCTCTCTGCCCAGTCCTCCAGCCTGTTGACGTCCCTCAGAACTGTCTACTTTCTTTTGTACCAACTACTGTTCCCAACTTAATGTCATTTGCCAACATGCTAAGGGTATGTTCTGTCCTGTCATCCAGGTCCTTAAGGATATTAATCAGCATCATCCCTACTATTAACCCTGCAGGAGCAACATAAGTAACCAGGCTCCAGTTGAACTCAGTACCCATTGAGCCCTCTAGTCCAGACTGTTTTTCACCTAGCTTGTAATCCTGCCATCCAGTCCCTATCTCTCTACTTTGGTTACAAAGGATGCTGTGGGATCCTGCATGGATAGCCTTGCTCAGTTAAAATAAATGATATCCCCTGCTTTCCCCTTGTCCACAGAGCCAATCTTTTCATTAGAAAGGGCCATGAGATTGGCTAAGTGTGGTTTATCCTTGATAAGTCCATGCTGGCTTGGCAATTCAGAGCATGCTTCGTGCAGGTGAGGTGACCATTGCCCTCAGCCCTGCCCTGAGGAAGGAGTACCTCATAGTCCCTGTAGCCTCAGATCTGGATGGTGTCTTCCCTCAGGAGTTTGTCTGGGTTCAATCCCCTGAGATGCCAGGGGTGGCTGCTCAAGCTGGTGCAGGGGATCTTGCCCTGCAGCAAGTCACCACCTCTGTTACACAGATCCAGCAGTGGCACACAATTTTGAGCAATGTCTCCGGGCTCCTTTGTGCACCCCCCCTACAGCAATGGCTGTGCTAACTGCCTTGGTCCTGGTTACTGGATCTCCAGAAGGGTCAAGTCTCTGGGAGGCTGGACCTGAGTCCCTTCACTGCCTCGCAGCATTTGCTGCTCAGCAGGGTAACTGTGCCATCTTTTGGCTCTCAACTGCTGCTCACTTACCTGCTGAACGCTGCTGGGTGCTGCATGCTACCTCCTCCTGCTCTGCTCTCTGGACAGGGAGTGGAAGCCATCCTGCATTTGATATAAAGAATTGTGTATGTGTAATAATATGTCATTACTAATAATAGTTATTTATTAAATACTGGTTCAGTCATACAAACATATCTTTTCTTTTAATGTCTTTCTTTCAGAATGGCTATAGCCAGTGTTTGTCATACATATGTAACATTTTGCTATTTCAGTTGAAAATGTAGCCAAAAAGTAGGACGTTTTTCTTCTGCATTTTTATGAATAGCCTGCAGGGCTTTTTTTTGTCGGAAAGAAGGCATAGAATCATAGAATAGTTTGGGTTGGAAGGGACCTTTAAAGGTCATCTAGTCCAACCCCCCTGCCATTCGCAGGGACATCTTCAACTAGATCAGGTTGCTCAGAGCCCCGTCCAGCCTGGCCTTGAATGTTTCCAGGGATGGTGCATCTACCACCTCTCTGGGCGACCTGTGCCAGCGTTTACTCACTCTCATCATAAAAAATGTCTTCCTTATATCTAGTCTGAATCTACCCTCTTTTAGTTTAAAACCATTACCCCTTGTGTTATTGCAACAGGCCCTACTAGAAAGTTTGTTCCCATCTTCCTTTAAGTATTGAAAGGCTGCAATAAGGCCTCCCCAGAGCCTTCTCTTCTCCAGGCTGAACAACCCCAACCCTCTCAGGCTGTGCTCATAGGAAAGGTGTTCCATCTGTCTGATCACTTTTGTGGCCCTCCTCTGGACATGCTCCAACACACACGTCCATCATAATGAACGGTCCTGTAGTCTTTGACTTGAGGTCCCTCTGACTGTGAAACCACAGGAAATTTTTTTCCTCATTGGTAGTCCCTTAGAGATTGCTTTTGCAATTTCATAGGGGCAGACAGTCTCCAGGATCCCTTTCCTGCCAGAAGTCACAATGGAAAAACATGAGATTTTTTTTTTTGATGGCTGGCATGTGTATCTGATTTCACTGCCCTCCTTCTGCCAGGAATGTATGAAATGAATGCCAGAGACTCTGGAAATCAAATCTCTGGGCCGGTGAACTTAAGAGACTCCTGGTATCTGTAAGCTGGGCAAGAAATTGCCATTAAAGCTCCGAAGAGATAATGTAGCTTGGAATAAGACTTTACTGTAACAATTTATGCTTGTTAAGATTCCCAGAAGCTGTAGAACGTGGCAGAAGTTATGCAGAAAATATATTCCATTTATAATCACCAGAGAATTAACAGATATGCGCTGAGTGAGAGTTTTTATTATTGGTCCAGCCCCAAATGCTGTCTGTTTGTAGGAAGTCAAGAATGGTAAAACTCAGATGAAGGGAAAAATTGCCTGTAATTTTCATCCTTCAAAGCTCTTAATAAACATTAAAACAACGTAATGGCAACTGAGAACAAAAGAATCTGAAGTACCATCTGTCCTACCTGGGAGGTCTTGATGTGAAATATAAAAAGATGACTTGATAGGTACTATATGAACACAGAAGCTTAATTCATTTAGGGGAATGAATGTATTTTGTCTGTGTGGCAGTAAAGTAATACTTTCAGCCACGTCTCCTTTGGTATTTTTCCTGCTGCTCAACATTGTCATGTAAAAATTTATTTAAGTTTTGAAACTCTTCCTGGTTTAAAATTTGCATTGTCAACCAGATTAAGTTACAGTGCAAGCTCTGATTGCTTTCTGGAGGAAAAATGTCAGCAGTGGAGGCTCTGAATTATGTAAAGAAGATCCTCGGTTAAGATGTATGATGTATTTTAATTGAAGATGAATGAAAATTTTGAAATGCTTCCAAATGTGCACCTTTTCAGATATCTCTTTGTTCCCAAGTATAAAATGACTTCTTCAGGATTTCTAGTGTAGAAATATAACAACATGGGATGGATTGGCAGTCGTGATACTCAACAATAGGTCAGGAAGTGAAAATCCAGGAGGAAAGGAATGATTGCCCTATAGAAAATAATATGGCAGCAATTCAAATATATCAATGTTTGTTAATTAGTGCATGAAATCTGCTTTTTTCATAACTTATCTTGGTTAAATTGAAACCAGTAAATATTCAGTCATTTAAAAAGCAATTTTGTATGATGGACAGTAGCTTTTACAGGGCCACCCTGTTGCACTGAAACTGTTTTGTCTGTATTAGATTTGACATAAGTGTTAACCAGATACAAAAAGCTTGTTTAATTACAGTGCCATACTGTTAATCAAATATAACCTGCATGTCTACTGAAAGATAAGCTCAACTGTGTTCTTTATTCCACTGACTATATTGACTAGATCTTCATTACGGAAGCTTGGATGTTGCATGTTGGAGAATGGCTCAGAGAGCAAGGATATGAATCCACAGAACAGTTGTACGAGCAGAGCCTGTTCTGAACTTAGTATAAGTAGCAAGACTAGGCCGCGAGTCCGAGCTGAAATTGCAAGTCAGGCGGATAACAGTAAAACAACAAGGACGCTGCGACCTTGAAGAGTATCATAAACCAACCAGAAGTTAACCCGTGTGTATCTAGTTGCTTAAACCAATCAGGAGGTAACCCGTGTGTATCTAGTTGCTTAAACCAATCAGAAGTTAACCCGTGTGCATCTAGTTGCTTAAACCAATCAGAAGTTAACTCATGTTAACCTAAACCGTATAAATAAGCGCTATTCGGGCCAATAAAGTGAACTACGCTTTATCACTCACACTGAGTCGACCCAGCGTGTTTCCTCCGCCGCCAGCAGTTGCACGTTTACATATAAGTACAACTTCAGGTGTCTTAATCCTGAACTATATCCCATATTGAGTATCTGAGATGAGTGTACAGTTCTCCTGAAAGAGATAGGGAAAGTATGCTTGTCTAGGAGCATCCATGTGCCTTCAATTTGTGCTTTAATGAAGATGAAAAGGATCTGTTACGCTGTTGAAATTCAAGGTGGGAAGAGCAGCATGTGAGCTTGTTACTTGGTTTTCCTGCCTTACCTGGAAATTTTGTTTTGGTGGCTAAAAACTTAAGTTGGAACTTACTAGTGTGTATTTTTCTATATGCTATATAGTACATGTAAAAGACAATCTCTCCAGCAAACTGCATGCAGTAATGGTTGTAATGCCTGTATCTTCACTCTGAAGGGATGGTAAGCCCAGCAAAGTCACTTGGCTATAGTTCAGGCTCAAAGCCCCTACACTGTGTTTAGGAAAAGCAGCGCTTAGTGTGCCTGGCCCTATCTCTGTCAGTAAAATGAAAAAGAACATGGGTTTGTATTCTGGTAGTCGTGGACCTAAGCTTTCCTGCTGGGCAGAGCTGAGGCTGACTGCTGAGCATGAGCTTGTGTGTCAACCGTGTGCATGGTAGGTTTGTCTGTGATGGAGACTGACAGTGCAGACATACCTAATAAAAATAGGAGAATTACCCTTGGATTCTGAACAATTCTGTTACAAAAAAATTAATATTACTTATATTGCCTATGTATTTTCATATGGGCACCATAAGTTTCTCTTGTCAGTTTTTCTAACCTATAAACGTTGCTTTATATTTCCACACTGATGCTGTTTCCAACCAAGATAGGTGTTTTTCAGTAATTGAACGCTTCTATTGGGTGCCTAAAACATTGTGATCTTCCAGGCTGTAAAACACTATTGTAATCTTATTTATTAACAAAATCACCTAAATTTTGGAAATCAGCTTTGAAGAGGGGGGAGAAAAGTAGTTTTACTCTGAGGACATAAAATGTAATTGATTCTCCCTCTATTTCCAGGTACTCCCATTGGAAAACAGAATGAAGGACACCACGCGTTTCCCACAGGCACTGAACATTGGCATGGGAATAGTCATGACCTTGTATATATCATTAGCAACTCTAGGGTATCTGCGCTTTGGGGATGAAATCAAAGGCAGCATAACTTTAAACCTGCCACAAGATATATGGTAAGTGCATATGTGGCTTAAAAGCAGTAATCTAGAAGGCAAAAACATTATAAAGGTTGTTCGATGGATCAGTGCTGTCATAGCTGATAGGTGCTCAAACTCTTTTAAAATTAGACTGTATATAGTATCTCTGTGCGTTCTGCGGTTGAGCTGTGATCTTAGCCAGCCATTTCTTGGATATTAAAAGGAATTGCACATGGAAACAGATTAATGATCTTTATAGAAAAGTATTCCATCCCTAGCAGGAGCTACTTTCCTGTATTGAAGGAGGGAATATGCAGTTTGTAACCAGCTATATTGCAGTTCTGAAACCAGCTAGTTTTAACTTGGTTATCCTAGTAATATAGTGGCCCTTTTTTCGTGGAGTCAGTGACTTACGTAGGTAAACAACTGGAATAGAAGACAACAAAACTGAACAGGTTTGTAGTTCAGATGCAAGTCCATGGATAATGCATAATAATGGCTTCCTATCAGGAAAATGAGACTTATGCTTGCCAGTGTCTCAGGGGTATTATAATTTTTATTTAGCTTTTTTTTTTTAATGCTATGAGAGCTCCACGTGTCACATGCTGAAGAAACACTGAAGACTGTTTCAACTGGTGCATTGTTAGTTCTGTATCTATCTATGGATGGATATATACTGTAACTGTTAATTTAAATACAAGTATTAATTTTTTTTTAGTGCCTTTATGTCTGATGGGCCTAAAATTAGGTATATCAGCAGTGCACAAGTGTAAAAGCTGAAAAGTATTTTAATGTTTTCATTCTGATCAAGTAGTGTCCTACAGGTTATATGTTTGCATCTACTTGTTTGATGTCTGTTGTGGTAGCATATGGAAGTTGTGAAATCTGAAATTATGTGAAACAAAAACTGCTTTGCTGAACTGAATGCCAACTCTTTAAAGAGTGTTCTTAATTTTCAAGTGTTACTTTTTAATTTTCTTTTTCCGTTTTCATTCCTTGGTGTCAGTGTGAGCTATGCAATTTTAATATTCTTTAAAAGTTTTGTTTAATTGCCTGACTGATCCTGATGATAAATACATGAAATGATAATAAAATTTGTCTTGATGGATAATTTTTTTTTTTGTTGTTGCTAGAATTTTCATGTCTCTGTTGTTGCTTTTTTGCTTGTTTTGTTTTTGTAATACTATTGTAAAAACAGATTCGGCCCCCAATTTTTTGCCCATTTTGTGGCATTTTTTTCTATTTTTTTCTTGTGGTTCTGATTTTTGGGGCATATTGTTCATGATACATATTTAGTTGTGTTCTTTCACTGGACGTAACATATACATTAAAAAAAAAGAAGTCTTTCTGTATCTATGTCTATGTGATGCATCTGAAAGGGAAAATACTTACGTTGGTAATATTACATGGTATTGGTCATTGTTGATATGATTAGTGAAAAGTTTGTTTTAAATGGTAGATCTGGGTTTTTTTGTGCCTTAAGAGAAGTAAGTACTCTTAAAAGAGGAGGAGGGAGAGTAATGTGGAATATAAGGTAAGGTTACTCACTCTATTGCTTTTTATTGTGCTCATGCAAGCAACAGGATGAACTTTATTTTGCTGTAATATTCTGCTTTATTCTGCAGCCCTGCTGTCTAATACAGCTGTTCAAATAAGAGTTTTCAAATAGCTCTTGGCTACAGTGCAGATGTGATAAGATGATAGTTATCCTGATGGTTTTAGAGACCTAATGCAAAGAGATAATAAAAGAGACGGAAACTGGTGTTCTATAAGGTGGAGAATTGCCATTATAAGCTTAATAACCTCAAAGCTGCTCAGGGCACACATGTAAAGATAACAAAGTCATCTGTTTTCATCGTACCCTGGATAGTACCCCAGAGCATCAAACAAAATTAGAAGGAGAAGCAGCTCAGTGGTCTGCTGTTGTGATGTATGATGATGCTATTGCTGTGCAGTACTGGGTCTACCTGACACTGTACTGATGAGCAAATGTATGCAATTAACTGTGCTAGCAAAACAAATTTCCAGTGAACCATATGGCAATATTTTGTTATTTGGTCCTCACATAAAAAGCTAGTAAGTAGCTGGATTGAACTAGAGAAATGCAAGGAGCGCACAAGTTTTTATAAGCAAGTGGTCATGCAAAAGAGCCTGGAATGTAGCTGAGCAGTGAGACTTGGCTTATGTGTTTAATTCTGTCTGGACAATCCCTGTCTTAAAAATAAACCTCTCTGGACAAAGAAAATAAAAATTCTGTTGCCTTCTGAATTTTATTTGATGTTCTTGCAGATGAATTGACCAAAAGGCATACACAGGCCCTAGACCACTTAAGTCCTTAAGTTTAAGTTAAATAGAGGACTGCTCATATGCTAAGAACATTCTGCTAGATCAGAGCTTTTGGAGAAGAGATTTGTTGCAGTTCTAGTGTCGAATGTGTTTTGCAGCACAAATGATTGGTTAGCACATACATTTATTAGAATATGTTGAGAATTAACTTTATGAAAAGAGTAGTTTTCAGCTTTTTTTTTTTTTTTTGCTAATCTTTAACAACAACTTATTTCTGGAATTGAAGAGTTCTATTTTACTGCATTAAATAACTTTTCTTTTTTTACATGCAGTGATGTTTAGCTGTTTGGAATATCTTAATAATTGTTTTTCATATCCTCAGAAGTTTGCAGAGCACCTAGTGATATGAATCTTCTTACTCAGGTTGTTGCTGAGTGAGGACACACAGGCACACAGTATAGTTTACCTGATTTATTTGTGATCATGAGGGTGCCTCCTGACCGAAGCCAAGGAGGGACCCCGTTTGCCTAAACCAGCACATACTTATAGTAAAAAAGCAAATAATTATTGTTGCTTGATCATCAGTTCAAACCAAATCCTGTGACATCTGCAAATATAGATGAAGGAAAATTCTGCTTAAGTACTTTAGTAGCATCCCTTGGTTGGGGTCTCATAGAATCATAGGCTGTTTTCGGTTGGAAGGGACCTTTAAAGATCATGTAGTCCAACCCCTCTGCCAGGGGCAGGGACACCTTCTACTAGATGAGGTTGCTCAGAGCCCCATCCACCCTGGCCTTGAACACTTCCAGGGATGGGGCATCCACAGCTTCTCTGGGCTACCTGTTCCAGTGCCTCACCACCCTCATAGTAACAAAAAAAAAAAAAATTCTTTGTCCTTGGATAGAGCCTCATCTTCTTGAGGCCGAAGGTTCTTTCTGCTGTCTGTTCCTCATTGTTATATGTAATAGTCTTTGTGCAACAACTCGTTCACCATGAATCCAAAGATTAATTACCATACATAATATTATAGCATATTCCAAGTTCAGCAAGAGGTTACATGGTACTAGTTCAAGTGGAAGTTTAGCATAACTAATGCCATATTTGCCCTAGCTGTATTAATATACAAGTTTTGTTGCACTAGTTTACAATTTTTTCCCCTTAAGAGGTACAACAAAGTCTAAAATGTAGATTGAACAGAGCCAGACTTTTGGTAATTTCTTCTAGTATGTATAAATGATGTAGAAATTTTTTAAAAGGTAGTCTAAGAAGCTATCTTAATCTGATTGGAATATAATAGTAAAGTACTAGTAAAATCACTAACAATATAAAAATTGTTTCCTAATTTGTTTCCTTGTAGAGTTAGAAATATAGTATAATGGAGATGCTTTGAACTACTGTGTAACTAAAGCTTTGAATCCTGTTTTTGAATCTGTTTTTAAAATAAAAAAAAAAATAAATTCGGGATTTAAAATTTTGTAAAGTTTTGGGATGATCTGAAGCCTGACGATTAAAGGCTAATTGGGGTAGCTGGTCAGGTTTTCTTTTTGTTAACCAGCTAAAATCCATCTAAGCTGGAGGGAGAGGATGCCATCCAGAGGGACCTTGACAGGCTTGAGAGATGGGCCCATGTGAACCTTAAGAAGCTCAGCAAGGCCAAATGCAAGGTCCTGCACATGGGTCGGGGCAATGCTAAGCACAAAAACAGGCTGGGTGATGAGTGGGTTGAGAGCAGCCCTGCAGAGAAGGACTTAGGAGTGTTGGTTGACAAGAAGCTCAACATGACCCATCAATGTGTGCTTGCATCTCAGAAAGCCAACTGTATCCTGGGCTGCATCAAAAGAAGCATGACCAGCAGGTTGAGGGAGATGATTCTCCCCCTTTACTCTGCTCATGTGAGACCCCACCTGTAGTACTGTGTTTAGCTCTGGGGCCCCCAGTGTAAGACAGACATGGACCTGCTCAAGCGAGTCCAGAGGAGGCCACAAAGATGATCAGAGGGCTGGAGCACCTCTCCTATGAAGACAGGCTAAGAGAGTTGGAATTGTTCAGTCTGGAGAAGAGAAGGCTCCGGGGAGACTTTATAGTGGCCTTCCAGTACTTGAAGGAGGCCTAGAAGAAAGCCAGAGAGAGATTTTTTACAAGGGCATGTAGTGATAAGACTAGGGGCAGTGGCTTGTAGCTGAAAGAGGGTAGATTTAGATTAGGTGTAAGGAAGAAGTTCTTCACTGTGAGGATGGTGAGGCACTGGAAGAGGTTGCCGAGACAGGTTGTGGCTGTCCCATTCCTGGAAGTGTTCAAGGTCAGGTTGGGTGGGCTTTGAGCAACCTGGTCTCGTGGAAGGTGTCCCTGCCCATGGCAGGGGGGTTGGAACTAGATGATCTTTAAAGGTTCTTTCCAACTGAAACCAGTCGGCCTTAGGACAAGGGGCCAAAAGCAGTCCTGGACTGGTTTTATTTACTAATACAGATACAGGCTATGATACTCAAAGAGAAAAGACTTTGAGTGATCTCCACCAGGCTTTGGGAGATAAGAGACAAGGGTCCCATTTGTTATTTCCCTACTCTTGCAGATGTTTTTTCTTTTCTTACTGTTACAAGTTGCATTTGCTTTCTGGTTGCAGTTGAACCTCTTTTTGAGAACTGAAGCAAAAAAAGTTTTCAGTGCTTTGGGCTGCTAGGCGTCATCTTCTGTTATCAGAGGTTGTTTGAGAAATGTTTTCTTTCTCATTTGTGAACACACAACATCCCATGGCAAATGAACCAAAACTTTACCCGAAAGCTTTGATCATGTTCTCAGTTGCATTCTTAGAAACAAAATCGTACCAAGAGACTCATAACTTCTGTCAGTTGGCTGTAAGCAGAGCTATGACAAATGCTTGTAGTTTATGCAGCTTGGACTAAGAATGCATCTAAACTGGAAACTGTTGGTGGCATGGATAATACTGTGTTTATTCACCCACAAGTAAAAGTGGTAAAAGTGTCCGCACTTCACATTTTTTGGGAGATTTACTCTAGCTTTGGAGAATTTCACAGAAATTCTCAAATTAATTTCTCTGAGACCTCTTGGAGTAGATCTACAGACATTTTGTTTACAAAAAGCTGGAGATGTAGGAGTACAGGCAGATCATGAAGAAAAAAACAATAGTGCTGCAACCATACAGCAATGGATTTTGCTGCGTTAAGTGAGATAAGAGCATGAACATGATATCTAAAAAACCTTAACTAACTTGGGGAAAAAAAGGTATTTGCTACCTAAAATTTGGCAAGACAGTGCCAATATATGGATTATTTTCTAACATATGTAAGGAAGCAAGATGCACAAGCCCATACAAAATTATATTGAAATTAGGCTGTCAATCCATTCAGGCATCATTTTTTTTTTTTCCGGATATTTTCCTTATTTTATACCTGAGCCCCACAGCTGCTTTTATAATATTTTTTACTGAGATACAGTTTATGTGAGGGTAGATGTGAACTGTTTTCCTTGAATTTTTTTTTTTTTTTTTTTGTCTTCACCTTTGATATGTCACTTTTTTTCCTGATAAATACTAATAATGTTTTCCTTTACTCACAGGATAGGGTTTTCTGGTTCTGCACAGTTCTGAAAAAAAAAAATATATAAGAATTAAAGCTGGGTGATCTGAAGTCAGTTAATATTTCTGGAATAGTAAAGAGTATTTTGAACAAATTTATGCAGAAAGAAGTTAAATGTAGCTGAGTTTTATATTGTTATAAAGGAACTGTCCACTATGTTGCATTTTCTGAACATTTTTATCTATACTTTGATGACATGCAAGGTGGAATAACACTACAATGGAAAGAGACTAATGAGAATAGAAATTCTTCCCTTTTCTTAAAATGTGGCTTTTGCCTTTTTCCTGTCTGTGTAGAGATAGGTTTTCTTTT
>VYZV01010805.1:0-12787 GCA_013401275.1 Pandion haliaetus
CTTTAGCATCAGTCCCTTAATCAATGCATGTACAGTAAGAGTTGCAACTCACAAAATTGGTACCCATAATCTTTCACTCCCGTGCTTGGATACAAATTTAAGAAGGTTGTGAGGGAAGCACGTCAGAAATAGCTAAGTCAACCAATGGCTTTAGTCTGTCCCGAAAAAATTAGTAACTCTAAATGCATGAAAAACAGATGGCATTGATTATTTTAGTTCTCACTTAATTCCAGAGAGACAGGCTACACAGAAGATGCTTTTTGAGGCCACCATTCATAAGGGGTTTAGAAGAAAGCCAGATTATTGCCTACTTAAAAACAGTTATCTTCCAAGCCATTGCAGTCTCAATGCAAAGCCTACTTAGAGGCTTCTTAATAGATTACCAGCTTGGCAAACTCCAAAGCTTTTAAGGGAAAAACAGTAAAGAAGTTGTCATGACAGACCATAATAATTCCACTAATTTGCTCCACTGAGGTCCCAAAGACTTTTTTTCTTGAATGAATGATGAGTAGAAGGGACACAGGAATTCTCAATGCTAAAAACCATGGAGCTACTATTTTTAAGGAACATGAAACCTGGGAAACCTTTGATTAATAGCAGAAATTAAGATAAAATATACTCCTTAGAGTTTCATCTTAGAAAACAATTACACCAAGTGCAGAATATTCTCAAAGCAGCTCTTCAGGCAGAAGACATTTAACCAGTACTTCAGGTAGCTAGCTAGCATTTCTTGAAGTTCTAGTGAAAATTACTTTTTTGTGATACAAGAACAGCCATTCAATTTTAATTCAAATTAATATATGAGACAGTGAAAAATCCTTATACTGCTCACTTATGCAAACTAAACTCTCTCACTCATGAGATCGTACGTTTGGAAACTCAGAGAGGTAGAGGGCTTGCTTTTTCTGCAGAGAGCTCTGAAAGCAGTATGGCCAATCATTCATTAGGCCAATCCCCCCTGCAGTTCCTTTCCCAGTTGTGTTTTTCTATAAAAGAATTTCCATAGCCAACAAAACAGATAAAACTTTGTATTAGCATGAGCTTGTCTACATACAGCTGTAGGTAATCCTTTATGACACAAATGTCAGGCTCCTATCTTGCAGATTAATATGATCAAATGTATTCAAAATAAGTAGACATTAAGAATAGGAAAACACTTCCAAAACACATACACTTCCATATTTCTAGGATCAGAAAATTAATTTGAAGAGTTTTACAAGTTGCTCTAACTCAGAATAACAACCTTCCTTCCTTAAAGACTGTTGTGCCTCCCCTTCTCACCCTTGAATAATCAAATGCTATCTAAAAAAAACCCAAATTCCATCTATTCAAGAAATAAAGAACACTGATAGAAAAGAAGTTTTATACAGCTCACATCTCTCAGAAATTCTGGGCTTATTACTCCAGAACTCCCCCCTCTATTAAAGTACTCACGGTTCTGTATCAATGTCAACAGTGACTTAGACGACACAAGAGTATTACTATTAATCCACTAAGCAAGTGTGCCACTTTGAGATCTTACCCCTGGGAGCTAAGACAAACAATCATTCACATTTTTCAATGCAGTCTTGAGCATATTGTGACGTCCTTTGCAGGCTGCAAAGGACTTCTTGCCACTAAACAGTCTAACTTCTATTGTTTCTGTGGGACAGCTGTAATCTGTGGTAGGTTACAAACAATCATTCACTGATAGATCAAGAGATAAATCATTTGAGTTGTGGCAAAAGAAGGGGGTTTTCCTTTTTTTTTTTTTTTCTTTTCTTTTATAGGGGTCTTACTACCACTATGTGACTATTTTTCTACTTGGTTTTTCTAATTCCAACTGGGAATATATACAAGTGATCTAGATCTTTACTTAAATATTTACTTCTCTTAATTCAGAGATGATCAAAAAAAGAAGGGAGACATGAGAAAGGGATGTCCACATGCTTTTTTATGATTTATAAGGGCAGCATGAGTAAGTTTTAGTTCAGCTTTATTTCAAAAAATGTGCAAGTTGAGGTCTTGTCTCTATGACAGCTAAAGAACTAGTGGAATGATTCTCTCCCTCTCAAGAGGCTGAAAAACTGAATAATTCAGAGAGGAAGAGATTTTTAGTCAGACTATTTACAACCGTTTATTCTGTTAATACCTATTTAAAGCTAATCCCTACAGAACATTTTTGGAGAAAGGATGTCTTGTTTAAGACAAAACTTCTCTCCTTGTTTAATTAAGAGGCAAGAGAAGTTCCAAAGGGACATATGAACTTTCACTGAGTCTTCAGCAAATAAGATAACCAGACCAGATCAGATATTCATAAGATAAGATAATTTGAAAAGAAAATAAACTATTTATTTAAAAGCCATGTAAACCCAGCCCCTCTTTTAGGCATGCATATTTCCACAGTAATTGTTTTTCTTGCAAGTTCTCTTCTTTCTCCAGTTGAAACAAGAGTCTGCCTTTAGAAGTCCTTACTACAACAAAAAGTTTTCATAACTGCAATAAACTACTCTCTCTTTCAAACAGTTAACAACAGAGGAAAAGTTAACATTTATCAAAAGTTATCCAGCTCTCTGCTGCATTTTTTCCAATCTAGAATGAAAAACGGTATTATTTCACTCTAACACCAAAAAAAGTTTTAGTAGTAATATAATTAATGTAAATTATGAATAATCTATGCATGTTCACATGTCCGAGTCCAACAGAAATAGTCTATGCCAGTCAATTTTTGGAACAACTTCTGCAAGTCTTGCACAGGCTCTCCCATTAGAAGTTTTTTAATACTAATTACTGCGCTCAGCGATTGTATTAGTACATTTTTAATAAAGTTGGAAGCATTTAGTAATTTGAAATGAGGGTTGCAAACCATCAACTTCAAAAATGCCGTTTGTAGAAGGATGTCTACTTCCAATAACTGAAGTAGTAACTTCAAAACTCAACTAAAACATACTACAAATCATATTTGCCTTGTAGACTTCTGGAAAGCATATTGAAGTAAATCAGTGATTTTAAACACCAGACTGTGAAATATAGTTACTGTCCAAGTCTGTACCAGTAAACTTCACTCTGTGACATAAATGCAATTCTCCCATCCCCTTCCATATACTCACCATATCTGTGCTAATACCGGTTGAGGTAACCCAGATTGAAAAAAAAAGTTTCTAGCTTGATCTCCTATAAAATAAATAGGACATCATTTCAGAAAATGCTAAAAATACCTGTAAGAGGAAAGAGGAAATCATGAGTCAAAAACATCTAAAACAGAAGCAACAGTAAAACCATAAATACTTAATGCTACATATACATAACAGAGTATGAGATTTTTGTCACTTGCAAACCTACCAGATATTTCCCACAAGCACATATGGTTTAAGTCTGCAACAGTCAGCACCACATGAAGTCAACCAGGTATAAACATTTAGGGCAATGGGAAACTCATGGTTCACAGTCCTTAATCTGTGTTAATGGCTCTCTCTGCTGGAATCATATGCATTGTGAGAACAAGAAAATTTTTTCTTCCAGGAGAGTATGTATCCATATAAACTCTCAGATTTTTTGGAAGTACAATGCCAGTCAGCTATCATAAACTAAGTAAAGGGGTCTTTACCCTGATGTGAGCCTGATAAGCCACCATTAAAGAAAGCAATGGTATATTTCAAAGTCATTTCCCAACTACCAATTAAAAGTAAGGATAGCAAAACAATTACAAAAGGATTAGGCACTTGCAAGTGTTGTGGCCTGCAAAAGAAAGTTGAAAACAGACTAGAAAGAGCACTAAATATCAAAGGAGGTCAATAAAAACAGTAGTATTTTGTACCATATCTGACATGTAACAGGAACAGAAACAATCAAACTGTATACTTGGAGGCATGTATGGCCGTGATGACACTCTAAGAATCTGATTTTGATTTCACACTCTGGAAATCCTCTTGATGGATCAGACAGCAAGAAAGGTGAAATACTTCTATACCTTTCATTTCAATTGAGCATCAGAGTTTAGAGAGCACTAAAGAAAATTAAATGTAACAAAACAAACTAACAAGAAAGTATTGCCTTTAAAACCAAAGTAAATTAGTGGTGTTCAATGAAAATTTAGTAGGTCAGTGCAATTCCTTTACTTGCAGCTTTGCTTCCCACAACTTAAATCAATTTTGCCATTTAGATTTTTTTAAAGAAGTTGTCCATGCTGTTTTCACTACTTTAAACAACCAGTTTCTGAAACAGATTTCAGTTAAATTGATACAGCTTTATTTAAACAGACTTCTTAATCTATTAGTATGCTAGCAGGGTGGGTTGACCCCAGGCAGAAGCTAAGAACCCAGTCACTCACTCACTCTCCTCCCCACAGCAGGGTGGGGAAGAAAACAGGGAGAGAAAAAGTGAGAAAACTCATTGGTCACAATAAAGACAGTTTAATAAGTGAAAGAGTAGAAAAAAAAAAATCCAAGTGATGCAAAGGTAATCACTCACTACCTCCCTCAAGCTCAGTCTGAGCAATGGATACCTTGGAAGACAACAGCCCCCCCACCCCCCCAGTTTTTGTTGAGCATGGTGGCATGGGATAACCCTTTATCCAGTTGGGGTCAGCTGTCCCCGCTGTGTCCCCTTCCCAACTTCTTGCTCACCCTCAGCCTACTCGCTGGGGGGGGTGGGGGTGCAGCTTAAGAAATAGTGAAAGCCTTGAGGCTTTGCAAGCACTGTTCAGCCACAGCCAAAGTCCAAAACACAGCACCATACAGGCTGCTATGAAGAAAGTTAACTCTATCTCAGCATGACTCAGTACAGTGAGTTAATTTACTGAGCACATTAAAAGCACTATAAATATTACCAGGTATCAGGGTAATTCCACATCCTGAATTCTAACTCTACAGTTTGTATCAGCTGGCTCTATACAATAGAACGGCTTTATACAGCCACAGTTATAAATAGTTTTAATCCTACTTACAGAAAAATCCAGTGGCATAAACCAGGTATATAGCTAGTAAATACCAGAAAAATATCAGAAAATATCAGAAAAGAGGGGGTTGATGTGGCAAGGCATATGAAAAATGGGATATAAAATGAGTAAGATCTGTTCCATTTTTTAAATTCTTATGCCCAAATGTCTCCCAGGCAACTCTGTATATATTTAGGCTCCTTATTTAAGATTTAGTTAAATGAAATTAGAAGTGAAAACTATTTCATTACCAGTGATAAATCCAGATGTTGGCTTCAGACTATGGAACTGTTGATCATGTTTAGCTCTCTCCTCCACAGTAATAGCCCAGATATCCAGGTTGCCTAGTTCAAAAGAAATGGAGAAATAAAATTAAGAAACATTATCCAAAAACTACACTATTTTTATTTCTGAGTCTAATTATATCATATCATACTGTGGTTTTTTACTATTATAAGAGAACTCTCCTTACTTGTCTAGGAAAAGTGCAATTCAACCAGATGGTAAACAATTTTCATGGGCAACAATAGCACAGGAAAGCATGCTCCTCATTCTTCTGAGAATGAGAAATCTGAGTAAGAATGTTACACAGACTAGATTCTTCATATCACACATAAATTGCAGGTGAATATTTAGTTTATGTTGAGATTTGCTACCCTTCTACAGTGCCATGCTTCCACAATGCTTTCTCCAGTTCTACCTCCATTTTTGCAGCAGTTCCTCTCCTCTCCTCTTGCAGACATTTCATTTTCATCCTTCAGATTATTTGTAGTCAGAGCAAACATACCTCAACTTCCACTTAAGACCTCCAATGAACTCTCTAACACTGGGTTTCAGATCTGTCTCAACATTTTCTAACCAATAAAAATCATGATTTCAACATCTGTAGAAGTACACTGTGCTGGTGCACCTTCCCATAATTCCTGCTGTATAGGAATGTAATGATATGAAGGCATCTAAGTTAATGGAATCACTGTTTTATTGAAGTAATATTAGAAGATAAAATGTAGACTTGCAAAAAAAAATAAAGAAGAAATCTAGCATTCACTCTGTATCAGCACTAAATTCTCAGGTAATAAGGTCCACAAATATTTACAGCAAGTTTTCAAACTGCTTGCGGGCTGAGGCAGAATCAGACTCAGCAATTATGAAGAATATGAGAATTTCCTGTCTCCTGAATTTCTGCTTTTTAAAATCTACTTTCATGTGGCAAAATTTACTTCGAAGAGAAAAGGAAATGGACAAGGGGAAGAAAAACATTCCTTTAAATGGTAGATTTCATTAATGAAACAAAAGCTACATGCTCAGTAAAAAGTTACCATCCCAGTTTCAGGTAGCCTACGTATTTCTAGAAGCAGATAGGCTAATAATAATTAATTCAAAGAAAGGAGATTTTAAGATTAGTCCAAAAATCCCAGAGTTTTAGCAATTAAGCTTACAGAGGCACTGTAAACAGATTTCATAGCAGTGCTCCCTGTGGGGATGAAACAGCACTCTTCTTCAGATATGAACATCCCAAAACACAATAGTCCAGGTAAGCAATTATCTCCCCCATCTTCTCATGCACTCCTGACAGGAGGAAAGGAATGGTGTTAAGACTTTATGACCAGTATGCAGACTAGGCCAACTAGGAACAGATGAACATCTCCCTGTATTGGAAACATGACTACTCCAGCCTAAGATCCTAAGGCTGGATGTGGTAGCTTACACAAATAGGCAGAATTTCTTGAATGTAATGTGGGGAGAAAAAAAACAACCAAACAAACCAACATGAAATTTGCAATGATTCTCTGGCTTGCTCTCTCTCAATTTGAGATATGCATGACTCCAGTACCAAGATAAAAAAAACAAAAAACCCCACCCAAACCCAAAACAACAATAAAAAAACAGCTCTTCCTATCCTTCTGCAAAGAAGGCAGTAAAATACAGAACTAAAAACTCTTATGGCATAAGGTAACTAAGTGTATTCTATCAACTGCTTTAAAACAAAATTTGTGGATTTTTTTTCTCTGGAGTCCCTGTAACTAGAACAATTGTCAATATTTACTCTTCCAGATGGAGATTTGATTGGTATTGAAACAGTAGATCTCCTTCGTGGGATAAGAACATCAAAAAAGCCAATGTTAAACCAAACAAGCCTAGTAGCCTCTTCAGTCAGAAAAGTATGAATGGCATCTCTGGCATTGCCTCCTTTCCATCTTTTGTTATTTGAGGAAACAGTAAGACCTATGGGAGGGCACAAAGCAGGACCTTACCCAACACCAAGACATCATTCATGGCTTCAGATCCTGGATGCCAATACAGGGGTTGTGGGGCTTTTCAATACATTTGGACACAAAGGAGGCAGTCACCAAACCACAAATTTGACTCATAAGCAAGCTATTCTTGAATGCAGCAGCAAGCCCTCTAACCATCTTTTCTTTTTCATGGTTTAGCAATCACCCCATCTGCAAAAGTGAAGCAGTGGGCTCTCATATATGAAACGGGCATTTTCTTCTGGACAAATTGCCAGAAGGTCAAGCATACCACATTCTTCCCGACAATTATTAAAATGCTACCATGCTTTTTTTTTTCTTTTCTATAATGAGTCATCCTTAAAATGGGCCATGTTCTGGAATATCAATGAGTCACCCCAATTTAAATGTTGGGTGCTGTGCTCTTTCCATACCCATTTCCCAAGCTGACTTGAAAGATTCTTTAAAAAGAAAGGAAGTGAAAAAAAAAAACAAAACCATCATTATAGGTATTAACAAGCAGAGGGATAACAGATACTGCACATTTGGAGTGAGGGCTGTCCCAAGATGGAGACTGCTTAAATCTCCTCTGCATCTTGTTTGGTGAGTACTGATAACAAAAAATGTTGCATTCTTGAAAGGATGATAAATTTCCCAATAAAAATTGGGATTTTCTTTACATCATTTTTTTCCTTTTACAACAAATCTTAGACTTCTGCTGTCATCCTAAGAGGAGGTATGATGCTACTCTATAGACTTGGTTCAAGTATGAATATCATAAACTTCTCTCACACCACATTACAAATTAAAGATACTCCAGAAACTACATTAGCCACATGCTTATTTCAACTTCCTCTTTGTAGAGCAGTCAGATGAGAAAAGTTGTTTGAGAAGAAATAGTGAATTTCTTCCTTCCTAAAGCCATGTACCAGAGTTAACAGGATCCTGGACAACAGATGCAAGATCAAACAGTAATATATAAAGTCAAAAAAAGAAAGCTGCTATCCATCTGTAACGCAATGAGAACTCTCTGAAGATGGCAGAGAAGAATGCTTTGAAGAGAAGATTTCCATTAAGAATGTATGTACATGGTTAAATATGGGTGCATGCAAAGCACAGCCCTAACTCTAAACAAAGGGAAATACTTCAATTTGAACAAGCAGATTTCTTTCACATCATGACTTTTCTTAGACTGTGAAAATCACAGTGAAATGAAGCTATTCACAACTTTCTACATGACCTGAAAGGGTATCCTACATGGAACTGTCCAGTGATTTTATTTGATCTGCCTTTGGTAGGCAGTTTAACTCTCAAACTGAGAAAGCCTGGTACCAAACAAGATTTAATCTCAGAGGGCTGGACTTAAACGTAACTGAGGCCATGAATGGCAGTTTCCAATTATACGTTTGTTCTAGCTACCACATGCAAACAGATGTTTCTGTTGTGCTTGCTTCATGGACTTTTTCAGACTGGCAGAGATTGCATCCAATCAATTGTGTTTAACAAGAACTGGGTTTCTCTAACAGCATACTCTGAGTAACATGCATGTTTCCTGAAGTCTCCCACTGAAACACTCACACTAGATACAAATTTATTTCCTAGCTATATCCAATCCCAAAAACTAGACGTCCATATATATTTATACACATACACACACTTTCTTGTGCATGTGGGTATGCATATTTATGTGTATATATGCATACACAAACATACATATACACACAACAAGAATCATATCTGCATCTCCAGAGAAAAGTCCTTAACACATGCAACATTTAAGTGGAACCAAACTAGTTACTAGGTCTCAGCACTGAAATTTATCTTTATCTTTCTTCAGATTGGTTGCAAAACTGGGCTCAAAAATGTATTTCATGTGAATAGCAAAAAGTAATGTCTCTATTGCACTCTCAGGGCCCTTTCTGGATCTTTCAAAAAGGCTGAAGTTCAAAATGCTATACTTTCCCCTGTTACAAATAGCTAAAAAATGCAGCACCTTTGTTCTAATCTAAACATGGATTACGGGACAATAAGGAAAAGAAATTTCAAGTGATAGCATCCAAAGGTATCTGCTGTACTTTTTAGCAATGAAAAAGTCCAGGAATCCTCAAAGAAAAAGCATATCCACTTCTTAGCCACAACTAGTACAGAATGAGGCTATGCCCTACTGCCAGTGGCTGAGTGGCCTGGATCTGCCCTACAGTTAAAAACTGTAGGACTGTAATGGATCAATGCACAGAAAAGGAATACAGCACAGCTTTTCTGTTTGACTCTTCTGAGATGTCTCTGCAAAATTTCATCATTTTTCTCTAATGGGTCTGCAAAAACATCACAAATCAGATAAAACTATCATCTCAGAAAGATATGCTATCCATAACACTTCCATACAGAACATTCGGAAAGCAATAGATTTATGCAGTGTTTTTGCATATAAGAATAGTTCAGAATACACTATAAACAACTTACCCCCAAAAGGTGTTGGAAACTGAGCCATGGTTCTGTCACTTTTAACTTGTTAATAGATGCCTGAAAAAGAAAAAAAAAACCAAACAAAACCAAACAGATAATCAGTTACAGTATCTTCCATTTTCAGTGTATTTTCTGTACCACCATATAATTAGTACAGCAAAAATAAAGGCAATGAAGAAGTAGGATCATATAAATACTACCTGTAAGAACTGTTACTTACAAGAGAACTAAATGTCTCATTTTTTGCACTACCCTATGCATACCTGACCACATTTTCATACTAGCAAATAGCTACATTTCAGTTCTGTTTCAAGAATGTCCTCAAAAACAATCTTCATTTATAAATAATCAGCGATGTAGTAAAGAACAGAGTTAAGCCAGCAACAACAAAAAGATCTCAGTGACACTGTTCAAGGTTACATTACTTTACTGGGTGTTAGAGCTCTGCTCCTACTTAAGAGCAAAATTGACCCTATTTCCAACTCTTGAAAACATACAACATTGTCAGCAATCTGTTTTTTTATTCCTGACAGAAAAATTCATGAAATGTAGTCTTGCATACGAGTTCCTTTGTTTTAAACAAAGTACGTTAAAAAATGAATGTATTTCAAGACCGCTTTACCCCCAAACTATCCCACGTATTTATTAAGCACATCCAAATGAACAAAGTGCTAAAGGTGACATCGCAAGTAAAAATACATTAGTCAGTTGGAGATACTCTTAAATTAGCACTGCTTGCTTTTCAGATAAAAGTAATCCACACAGTCTAGAAATTTAATCTTTTTTCTTTAAAGGAAAAACATTTTTCTTACTCTGCACAAAGACTGACATGAACTGCCTGAGCCAAGAGGACAATAGCTAGCAACAGAGCCACAAAACAATGAAAAAGCAGCCTCTTGTCCTACTAGATTCCACTCGTGTTTTCCAGGCAACAGGAGAAAAGCAAAAGGAAACAGAATCAGAAGGAGAATAATTTAGACAGCTTGAACAGCAGCAGAAATTTATCAATACCACTAAGAAAAGGCATTAACTTGCATCAACAATTTCCTTTTGTCTGAATTTCTTGTTTGCATCCCTCCCCATCTCCCTTTCACACTTCCCACATACTCTTCTGGCTTCCAACTTGGGAACCTACTATATATACACTCCACAGATGTCACTGCAGAAAAACCCACAGCACTTTTGTAAGCCAGTCTCCCCATCAGTTGTAATTTAGAGAACTATGAAAAAAATACTTAATTTTTTTTCCTCATAATTTGGCAGAGCAACCAAGTGTGGTACATGACTCAGAAACCTTCCAAATGCCAGGTAACACAGCCGATACTAATTTCATGCACAGCAAGCATTATCTCAAGTTCAAAATCACATGCATACTGATACAGTGTTTTTAGAATAGGCTATTTTAGTAGTATGGCTCTTTCAAAAGCACTTAAGTGCTAAATGATCAGCACTTTAACCTTTGCTTATGTTTTCTTATTGTACTCTGTTGCAGGCAATACCTCTATTATGCTTCTAGTTTTTTAAAACTGCAAACAAACCCTGGGGCGGGGGGGCCGAAGAAAGAGTTCTCTGAACTTCCACACATGTACTATTGAATCTTACAGCACAGGCAGTTTTACACTTCAGTATTAAAAAGAAAACAGGAGAGAGACCAGCATAGCAGATTCTCTTCCTACTTCAATTTCCCAGATCATGCAGGACACGAAAATCACTTAGGGCAGCAACAGGAGGACAAGAGACTCGAAAAGGAAAACTAGAGGGTGGGCTGGGGAGGCGTGCTGGTGGTGTTTGGGTTTTGTTTTGTTGTTTTGATTTGGGTTTTTTTTTGCAAGCTAAGAAAAAGTTAAATATCTGTAAATACTGGGACAGAAAAGCACATAAAAGGATTGAAAGTGTTTAGCCACTTAAGGGAAGATACTCCTCCACAGATTACTAGTACTCCAAAGGAATTGGTAGTTGTCCTGGTTTTGGCTGGGAGAGAGTTAATTTTCTTTCTAGTAGCTGGTATAGTGTTATGTCTTAGATTTAGGATGAGAATAATGTTGATAACACACTGATGCTTTCTGTTGCTGCTCGGTAGTGTTTATACTAAGTAGAGGATTTTTCAGCTTCTCATGCCCAGCCAGTGAGAAGGCTGGAGGGACACAAGAGACTGGGAGGGGACACAGCCAGGGCAGCTGACCCAAACTGGCCAAAGGGATCTTCTGTACCATGTGACATCATGGCCAGTACATAAACTGGGGGGAGTTGCTGTGGGGCAGGGCACAGATCACTGCTCACGAACTAACTGGGCATCGCTCAGCAAGAGGTGAGCAATTGCATTGTGCGTCATTTTTTATATTCCAATTCTATTATTATTATTATTGTCATTTTATTATTATCATCATCTTTTATTATTATCATCATTATTATTTTCTTCCTTTCTGTCCTATTAAACTGTCTTTATCTCAACCNGAAGAGGAGGTAAAAAAGAGTTAGCAGTAAGCAGGTTAAACAGTGATGAGTAAAATGGAGAAAAGAAGGAGAAAGCTATGTTTAAACTCAAGACACTGAAAAACAAAATAGAACAGACTGCAGACAGACATGCAATAGGAAGCAAACAGAGGGAGAATAAGATCAACATGCTCCAGTAAAAGACTAATTTAAGTTTGCTGTTTATTGCCAATGTAACACCCAACTTCCACAACCAGAGGTTTCATTTTACATGCCCAAGGTGACACCAGGGGCCATAACTCTGCAGGAATTAAACTTGGCAACTGTGGACAGTTGATTCCAACAGCTCAGGGTTTGTTATATATGAAAATGAAGGTTAAAAGAGATCAGGAATTCCACAGTATTCCAATATTGACTTCATAGTTTTTAAGTATCGAAGAGCTGGAGAACCTGCCCTATGAGGAAAGACTGAAGTGTTACGTCTTTTCTCCCCGGAGAAGAGAAGGCTCAGAGGGAACCTCATCACAGTAGTTCAGTACTTAAAAGGCAGCTGCAAAGAGGACAGAGGCTTTCTCTTCACAAGGAGCCACATGGAGAAGACAAGGGGCAATGGGTATAAGTGGCACTGGGAGAGGTTTAATCTTGATGTAAGAAAGAAATTTTTTACAGTGAGAACAATCAGTCACTGGAACAACCTCCCCAAGGATGTGGTAAAGTCCCCATCACTGGAGGTTTTCAA
>VYZV01010805.1:13403-28429 GCA_013401275.1 Pandion haliaetus
TTGTTTTGATTTGGGTTTTTTTTTGCAAGCTAAGAAAAAGTTAAATATCTGTAAATACTGGGACAGAAAAGCACATAAAAGGATTGAAAGTGTTTAGCCACTTAAGGGAAGATACTCCTCCACAGATTACTAGTACTCCAAAGGAATTGGTAGTTGTCCTGGTTTTGGCTGGGAGAGAGTTAATTTTCTTTCTAGTAGCTGGTATAGTGTTATGTCTTAGATTTAGGATGAGAATAATGTTGATAACACACTGATGCTTTCTGTTGCTGCTCGGTAGTGTTTATACTAAGTAGAGGATTTTTCAGCTTCTCATGCCCAGCCAGTGAGAAGGCTGGAGGGACACAAGAGACTGGGAGGGGACACAGCCAGGGCAGCTGACCCAAACTGGCCAAAGGGATCTTCTGTACCATGTGACATCATGGCCAGTACATAAACTGGGGGGAGTTGCTGTGGGGCAGGGCACAGATCACTGCTCACGAACTAACTGGGCATCGCTCAGCAAGAGGTGAGCAATTGCATTGTGCGTCATTTTTTATATTCCAATTCTATTATTATTATTATTGTCATTTTATTATTATCATCATCTTTTATTATTATCATCATTATTATTTTCTTCCTTTCTGTCCTATTAAACTGTCTTTATCTCAACCTGGGAGTTTTTCTTTTTTTTTTTTTTCTGATTCTTTCTGCCATCCCACTGGGTGGGGGTTAGTGAGCGGCTGCGTGGTCCTTAGTTGCCGGCTGGGTTTAAACCACTACAGTAGTTTATTCCTCCTCTACCCTGAACACATCAGAAAGAGGGGAGGGAGTGGGAAGTCTCAAGACTACCCTCTGCTGGATGCCAAATAAAGCATAAAACCATTCTAAAGAGCTTCTGAAGAGGAGGTAAAAAAGAGTTAGCAGTAAGCAGGTTAAACAGTGATGAGTAAAATGGAGAAAAGAAGGAGAAAGCTATGTTTAAACTCAAGACACTGAAAAACAAAATAGAACAGACTGCAGACAGACATGCAATAGGAAGCAAACAGAGGGAGAATAAGATCAACATGCTCCAGTAAAAGACTAATTTAAGTTTGCTGTTTATTGCCAATGTAACACCCAACTTCCACAACCAGAGGTTTCATTTTACATGCCCAAGGTGACACCAGGGGCCATAACTCTGCAGGAATTAAACTTGGCAACTGTGGACAGTTGATTCCAACAGCTCAGGGTTTGTTATATATGAAAATGAAGGTTAAAAGAGATCAGGAATTCCACAGTATTCCAATATTGACTTCATAGTTTTTAAGTATCGAAGAGCTGGAGAACCTGCCCTATGAGGAAAGACTGAAGTGTTACGTCTTTTCTCCCCGGAGAAGAGAAGGCTCAGAGGGAACCTCATCACAGTAGTTCAGTACTTAAAAGGCAGCTGCAAAGAGGACAGAGGCTTTCTCTTCACAAGGAGCCACATGGAGAAGACAAGGGGCAATGGGTATAAGTGGCACTGGGAGAGGTTTAATCTTGATGTAAGAAAGAAATTTTTTACAGTGAGAACAATCAGTCACTGGAACAACCTCCCCAAGGATGTGGTAAAGTCCCCATCACTGGAGGTTTTCAACATGCAGTTGGACAGGGTGCTAGATAATCTCACCTAGGCTCCCTCTGCCACGAAAGGTTGGACCAGATTATCTTTCGAGGTCCATTCTGATTCAGGCTGTTCTATGGCTCTGGTTTTTGGGTTGAAGGTCTCTGGGATGGAGACCAGGTATTATTTATCCAAAAAGCATCTGGATAGTCATTATATTATAAATTTATCATATATTTGTAAATTATTGTAAAGGAAATACAAGCACTGACATTTCAATTTGCAACATTATTTTGAAATAGTAACAAGTTGTTCTAGATCTGCATCCTGGTACCCTAATCTCTATCAGTTCCACAACAGTGTTAACTCCTCTACCTTCCTTGATCCTCCCAACAACACCCAACAAGAAAGAACACACAGTAGGACAAAACAAAAATTATGTAGGAACCAACTGACCAGAAAGCTGACAGAAAAACAGAATAGGTCAACTGAGCTCTGTGCCATTCCCTTCAGGCAAGCAGTAATTTCTATCTAACTAACTACTGATACTCATTATTTGTAGGAACTTAGATACCTCAGCAATTTTTTGAACTCTACCAAATTCAGGTGACACTGACTGATGAGTTTAGAAATTATTCAAGCAGGAAGAAGGAGAGACAATAAGGGGAACCACAACTGCACTGTCAGTCAATTGTATGCACTGTTTCCTTAGAAAGCCAGCCCAAAACTCTTTATCATAAGCAAAATTATACTAGGAATGGACTGTTAAACAACAGTCCATCAAATAGTTTATTTTCCGCAAGAATCATAAGATGCTACGGATATTTTATATTGCTTTTAGAAAGAACAATAAAGACCATTGAGCTACTCACCTTCATTTGCCCACAAAAAAGCTTAAGCCATCACCAGAGATTTGACAAACAGATCCAACATTAAACACTTCCTTCTAACATACAACAATCTATAAACAACAGAGAAATATAGATCTAATCTACACACACTATAAACCACTAAACACGATGATCATTCTCAAGTTCTGTACTTCCCAACTCTCCAGAAAAGGCACACACACCAGCTTTCAAATTCAGTGGGGTACCCACATCAACCATACTGTATGCCCTCTCCCCACAAAGGTCTGTGCAGCACCATAACATGTTTGTGTTCTCAGGTCAGTGAAAGCAGTGTAATGAACAAATGATGTTCCAGTAGATCAATAATTTGCAAAAGCACACAAGACCCATTACACACATCTGCTCTCTGTAATTCTTTTCTGCTCAGGATTATTATGCTATGTTGTTATGAGCAGGCAGAAAGGATGCTGGTTGTGACCAATGTTCCAGTTTCATTCAACATCTGCTGTGTTCAGGGGTTTTACCTCTCTGTCACACTTGAGAGGTGGAAAGCCCACAAAGTCTAAGAGTGAACACTTCCAGCAAGGAAAGTGGGGAAATAGGAGAGTGTAGTCTCTGAAAAATAATGGGGTTGATAAGACCAGATGAGCCTACGTTTTTCAGCCTGGGGACCAATGCTATTTCTCAGAGGTAAGGAGATGGGACAATACATGGAGATAGGTTCTTAGCCCTGATTGTTTTCCGCTGTGGCAATCCTACTGGAACAAATGCAGTCCTCCCAACCATGATCTTCCATGGACTTGAGCGCAAGGAGGCTTTCCCCAGGCCTGAGCGTGGGGGATGATGAAATGTCATACTGACACATGGATGTAAAGTGTAGAACAAACATCAGGACCATGGCATTCAGACAGGCATAACTTTTATATTCTGTACAACTAGAACTTTCATAATCTACACAATTATTTTTATATACACAGAGAGTGTTAAGACATACATTTGAAACGCGTAAGTTAATGATAAAAATTTGCTTACACCGAGTTCCGAGTGAGGGAGAAAAGGAAATGCCCAGCCATCTCAGCTGTTAGTAGTCTCTTCTATCTTATACTATTGTAGATAAGCCCAGAAATTTTCCTGTCCCTCACTCCAAATAATTTACTCTCTTCTCATAAACTAATATTCTATATACAAGTAGTATTCCTTTATATATACAAGTACTCTTTTAACATTCCACTCCTCCTTAAACTTAAAGGAGGACTTTCTAGACTAAAAGTTATTCGCATAAAGGTAAAATTGAAACATATACAGAGACTAACTCCATATGTACATAAGCCCAGATCATACCTAAATTTAAAAACTGATGTCTTATCTAAGTTTTTACCTTGAAAAAATGATCAGGATGAAAACAACTACACTAACAACACTTACGCATAAAAGTCGGACATGTATGAAAATTCCTTCCACTGCATATTACATGTGGACTTTAACAACATGGCTCAAAACTTTATTATATTTTCCATTTAAAGTTATCTGTGCTCTTCTAAGAACAGGTTTACATAGAAAACTGCAATAAAGCCATAGGAGCTATAAAATAAGAGCAATTTAGCTATTTCAGTGCTATGTGTGTTTATATGGACAAGTTTGACACGAAAAAGATCGTTATTTTTGTATTCCTTAAAATGCAGCACAGCATTTCTATTCCTAAGCAGCAATCATTCACAAGATAATTTGGACATACAACTCAAGAAGTAATTCCTGAGGCAACTTATCAGTCACCTTCATCCTCCTACAGGAATAAAAGAAACAAAACCAACCAGATAAAAACCCCACATCCTTCTCAAGAATTCCAAACTATGACAAAATACCCCAAAGCAGGATGTGATGTGAGCGTATCACAGACTAACAGCAGGTTTTAGTTGTTTTCCCATGTTACAAGGGAAAGCCTTTAGACTAGTATTAATGAAAGGACTGATAGTTTCAGCAAAACCTGGTAATTTTAGATAGATGCTGGAAAACAAAAACAGTTTGAGACGTTCACGTAGGTTTGATTCTTGTTCTTTGGAAGTCAGATCATTAATACAGTTACCAGTTTCAGTCAAACTTTTCAGAGTTTCTGCTCTTTACAGGAATTACTTCTAACTGTAAAAACCTTCACAAATGTTAAGTTCTACTGTTTCTTGTATTTTTGCCAAGCACCCAAATGAGATTAACAAAGCTAGTCACCATTGCAAATGCTTTTCAACACCCATGGCAATGATCAAACTGCTGAGAAGGTCACTTCTGTATTCACAGTATCTATCTTCTGCTATGGGGAAAGGATAACCTGACCACAAAGGAAGAAAAATGACTATAAACCCACAAGCAGGCAACAGGTGTAGTAGCAAGGCACTCTTTTCTCCACTGTAAGTCAGGAGACAGCTCAAGAGTCTAACAAATAAAGAACTCCTTACTTTCTAAAAACAGGAAAAATGAGGACGTTCATCAACAACTGTGGTGGAAGCCCCAGACTAACGACAAAAATGCTGTTTTCATGTACAACAAATTTGCAAGCAGTTAAGGACATTGTTTATTTTCTTGTCATGGCACTGTCACTTTATCTTTTTCAGTCACGTAAGCTTTAACTGTTTCTGCAGGAAAGCCCTCCACAACTACTCCCACAGGAACCACCAGGTTTTTGTCTGTTCTTGCTCAAATACTACATAAAGGACACACTGTCCAAAACACATTTTATTACTTCAAGACCTTGGGATCAAAGTTAAAGAGGATGGTTATGAAGAACATTCTTGGTGAAATCAGACCTATACTGCTTAAAATTTTCAGACAAGTTTAAGATCCAGACATTTTTGCCACCCAGATTAACAGCTGGCTTGCCGTTTCCACAATTTGTCTTTCAGTAGAACAGTACAGCGTTTTCCAGGCTGTATTAACTCATACACTTCTGGGTGAAGGTATTAACTAACATCTAAATGTCAATATTAATTATTATTAATTTAACCTGAGCAAGGTGCTCAGAAATTGTCTTTAACAAACATATAAGAGAAAGTTCAGAGATTAATCCTTGAAAATTGAGTCCTTTTTTTCTTCTAATACATGAGAAGCAATTAGATAACTGGTTATTGGCATTAATATCATCCCTTCTGAAGCAAATGAGAATGACAATCCCCATTTCAAAGCTGGGGAAACTATGTCAGGAAAGCATTCTAATTCATGGTAAAAGTTAATAGTGTAACTTGGAACAGAAACCTAATTCAGTCTGATCATGAACCACAACATATTTTGCACATGGGTATTTTGCAAGCAGCTGAGAAACTAACTTAGAAGGTTGGAAATGAGAAGTTAAAGAACCAGAGATTGTCCAGTGTCATTGCACTCTGCATCTTCATCCATGTAAAAAATGTTGCCGATGTCTACATATTACCAGCAGTACTCAAATAGCTCCCAAGCACTATAGTTAAATATTCCAAGATAGTACAGGCTATATAGCCAAAGCAAAACTCTTTCCCTTAAGCAGTTCCCAGTTTAATCAAATGGAATTAACATCAGGCAGAAAGCAAGCAAAGGCTGCAGTGATAAGATCATTTTGTTGTATAGTCTAGCTAGCACAATCTAAGTGGCTGTTTCTAATCTGTTTTTAATGTTGACAGCATTTCATCCATTAATTCCAGTACCAAGTGATCTGTGACTGAATTACAGTATCTTTTTAAAGATATGGCTGGCTTTCATTTTAAAAGATTTAACATGATGCAAAATCCACTGCATCACTCAACTGTTTCTAAAACCCTTATTAAGAAATAAAATAAACATCTTGTTTTATTGTCACTTTAAGATTTGTTGACTTCATTCTGAACCACCAGACCTTGTAAAGTATGAATTCTTTTCTTATTTCTTAGAACGAACTTCTAGTAGTTTCTTAGCACTCACAACTTTCACTTTTTCTTTTTAGTTGTCTTTACTTACAGAGGTGTAGTAATAAGCTGCTTTCTTTTTTGTTTGGTTTTGTTTTGGGTTTTTTTTGTTAAAAAGCTTCATTAACATAATTGCAGTTGGCAAGTTCTGACTCCTGCCCTTTCAAAACAAGCTCTAAAACTAAAAATCTGAAACACAAGAATTATGGAGTTAGGAATACATGCCACACCTACATGATAGCCTTAACAGTAGCCTGGCATTAACTTCAAGAATGATTTAGCAAGCAAGACAAGGAAATGCATGATATCGCTGCTAGATACTAAAGCATTGTGCTCTCTTAGACCTTCAAAGTCTATTTTGTTTCACAAACATGAACTTGAGTAGTGATCTCAAATGCCAGTTAATAATGGTTTATAGTTACACTGAATGCTAATAGAATCAGATAAAGCAGATTGGTTCTGCTATTTACATTACATAAAATGAAGACAGTCATGTCTTATTTCAGAACTGTTAATCTGGCTGTCTCCATGGCTCAAGGGTCACCAAGCAATGGCACTTAGAAGATATACTTTGAATAAAAGGGAAAAGTGGCCGAAGCCTGGAGTCCAGCCTTAGCCAAAGGAAAGCAATGTCTGAGTGGTCTGTAATACCTAAGTGCTAGTTTTATGTTATTGTCATAGTTTAAGCCCAGCCGGTAACAAAGCACCACGCAGCCACTCACTCACTCCTCCCCCCTAGCCCTAGTAGGATGAGGAGAAAATATAAAGACTCATGCGTTGAGACAAGGACAGGGAGAGATCACTCACCACTTATGGTCATGGGCAAAAGACAGGCTCAACTTGGGAAAGAAACAAAATCAATTTAATTTACTACAAATCAAATCAAAACAAGGATAATGAGAAGTAAAACCAAACTTTAGAACACCTTCCCCCCACCCCTCCCTCCTTCCCAGCTCAACTCCACTCCCAATTTTCTCTACCTCCTCCCCCCTGCCAGCAGCACAGGGGGATGGGGAATGGGGATTGGGATCAGTTCATCACACATTGTCTCTGCCACTCCTTCCTCCTTAGAGAGAGGACTCCTCACTTCCTCTCCTCAAGCGTGGGGTCCTTCCTCCAAAGACAAACTTCTCCAACATGAGTCCTGCCCACGGGCTGCAGTCCTTCACGAACTTCTCTGGCATGGGTCATTTCTACACACCGATCTTCAGTCACAGACTGCTCCAGCACAGACTTTCCCATGGAGTCACGGCCATGTTCAGGGGCATCCACCCGCTCCAGCATGGGCTCCTCCCCGGCTGCAGGTGGGCATCTGCTCCCCCACTCACCTCCATGGGCTGCAGGGGGACAAGCCTGCCATCTCACCACAGGCTGCAGGGGCATCCCCTCCTCCAGCACACCTCCTCCCCCTCCTTCTTCACTGACCTTGCTGTCTGCATAGGTGTTCCTCTCACATTCCAATCTCCTCCCCCATAGTAGGTTCCCCTTCCTAAATATGTTATTGCCACCACCATTGCTGATGGCTTCAGCCTTGGCCAGGTCCAACTTGGAGCTGGGGAAGTTTCTAGCAGCTTCTCACAGGAGCCTCCCCTGCAGCCCCTCCCCCGCTACCAAAAACTCCACCACACAAAGCCAAAATATATTATTCTAAGAAGAGGCTGATAGTCACATCACACCTTTAACTTAGCTACCCATAACTTTTTAACTCCAGCTTTTCAGAGAGTAGAGCACAGTTGTTTTGAAAGCCCAATGCAGCACTGGATCACTTCTATTTGACTAGGCATTTTTCCCTTATCAGGTTTCTAATCTCTCCAGCCCACATAACAAGTAACCTTGTTTCTTCCTTTATTGCCTCAGCAAGAAATGGCCCACTATGGAATAATACGATTACAATTTTTTTTTTTTTTTCAGATTCACCCTTTGCTTATTCCTACATCAACTATCACAGTACAACTGCTTCTGCGCCCCTTTGGGCCACTTCTTATAGTGAGGTAGACACTGCTGTATTACTTGCAAGTCAAAAAGGTCATGTAAATACACCAGAGGGTAGCTGATAAATTTCTTCCCCCCCCTTTCCTACAGATTCCCACTACACAGCTCTGCATGAACTCTCCCATGTTTCACCATATTGGTCCAGCATTACTCCAGTGTTCCTGCCTTCTAAACACATCATTTTAATCTATCATTGCTACTTACCTCCACTGCAGCTAAAGCCACCTTAACAGCTAGGATTCCTTTTCATACCCCTGTATGAGCTCAGAAGTGATAGGGGGTGGAGATGGTGGACCTGTGAGCTGTGTTTTCAGTCACAGGAGTGAAAAGCAAAGAAATTATGAACACAGTTTAGATCAGTGTTCTCCCTTTCAGACTAGGCCAACATAACTGTCTCTAACATTAGACAGATTGGAATCAAAGGACTCATAACCCAGCTTGATGTTCTTAGAAAAATGAGGACAGACAAAGGAATAGGTCAGAGCCATTAAGTCTTTCTTGGACAGCAGTGATAGTCTTCTACCCCAAGATTTCATTACTGCTAGGCCTAAACTAATCCCATGTAGCTATGCTGAGCAAATCCCCATTCTTGTCTGAACTTGCTAGCTGATCATTTGAAATGGGGACAAAAGGAAAAAAGGAAAAAAAAATCAGATGTTCTGAGTTCTTTCACTTCACATTCTCCACCTCTGCCCCAAAGTAACAGTTATGCTGGGGGAAGGGTAAGAACAAAGAAAAAGCCCAGAGTCAGCACAAGTGTAAGTTGACAGAGTTCAGGATCTGTGTGTCCACTCCCTTTCCCCTCCTCCTAGGCAAAACCATAAGATAAAAAGGTCTAGTAGGGCAGAGATAGGATAAAGTTGGTGATATAAGAGAAGGCACAGGTGGCTCTGTCCTTTGAACTGCTCCAGTGTAGGTCAGTTTGTCCTCTGTAAGCATCTGCTCTTCTGAACTCTTAGAGGAAAGGGGATCATCAGTTACATAAATGCAGGGGTATGGCAAAAGCAGTTTGCTATAGCAGATTTGTCAAGCAGATTTTCAAAATAGTGCTTTAATAGGAGGAATTACTCAGCACCTACCAAGCCTTATGAGCATCTCAGTAGTTGTGTCAGTCCACATCACTATTGACTGAAGTAGCTAACATATCCTCCCCATGTACCTTCTGCTCTGAATTTCTTCAATGCTGTCTTCCCAACTCTTCTGCGTGACATTAGGAGCACTTTCAGATCCAAGAACAGACATACTACTTCATTTAGACAAGTATTCCTGTTATGCACCTTCCTTCTGGTCACACTTAACCAAGTTGTTCAGACACAGAATTATAGCAGTCATTCTCTGTGGCTTACTCTATTTCTTTCTTCCAATTAGTCATATTTATTTCCTTGAGAATGTCAATTCAAGAATTTTGATCTCAGGGCAAAACTCTCTGAGGGAAGCCTCATAAAATATATAAGCATTCCTTGAACCTGCCCTGAACATGAGTAGCATCACCAAGGGATGGCTAACCTCCCTGCACTTCACCAAAAGACAAGACCCCAAAACAATGAAGATGAATGGCAAAGACTCACTCACTGTTTCTGTTTTCAAAAAGAAAAAAAAATAATTTCAAAAAGAAATCACTTACCAGTGAATTGCCCAATACCACTGAGCATCATATTGTGAGAGAAGCTTGTTCTTTGGGGCAAGAACAAAACAGGCATTAAAACAAATACTGAAGATGAGGATGCTTTCCTAATTTTTTTTTGAAATTACTTTTTTCTTCACAACAGTGCCTCCCAGAGAAAGGGGTCACAAACACTCCACAAAAAGTTATAGTTCCAGTTGTTGGGGTTATAGTGACTAAGCAAGCACTTGAATGCCTCAAGATTTAATTATGAGGATTCTCATATTGAGCTAAAAACATCTTATTGACTTATAAAGCTACCAATGTAGCATACACCAGGAAATTCTCTGTTCTGTGGCACTAACACACAGGTACAGTCCTGACCCCAGCACTATAAGGCGATTGAATGTATTTGTGTACAATGCAGTGATTTAAGTACTGCATTCACCCCAGTTATCTGACCCTTTTGATTTCATCACAAGCAACACATATAATTTATATGTAATAAGAAGTATATAGCCATAAAAATAATACAAATGTAGCACAAGCTTCATATGGGTGGGTATCTATACAGAGTGCCACGTCACTTAGCATCAAACAGTAAGGTTAAATCCTTTCTGTTACAAGGATGAATTTAAACAGTTAGGTAGAGTGCAGGTGCTGGCAGTGGGGGGCTGCAGGTGCAGCTTCTCTGAGGCTCCAATGGACCCACTACAGTGCACAGCTGAGCCCCTCAGCCAAGGTGGTGGCACCTCAGGGAATGCCTGTGTAAGAAAGGGCAAAACACTGCCTAACAGTGAGTGGAAAAGCACGAGAAACAGCCCTGTGAGCGCCCAAACGAGAGGAGGTGCTCCAGGCACCCCAGCAGGGATCTGTTGCAGCCCATGGAGATACCATGTTGAAGCAGGTATTGCCCTGCAGCTCATGGAGAGACCACAATGGAGCAGATATCCACACTGCAGCCTGTGGAGGACCCCAAGCTGGAGCAGTTCTATCCTGAAGGACTGAAGCCTGTGAAAAGGATCAACGCTGGAGCAGGGGAAAAAGCATGCAGAGGAAGAAGTAGCAGAGAGGAGCTATTAAGGACTGACCACAGCCCCCATTTCCCACCCCTGTGAGCTGCCTGGGGCCTGAGGGAGGCAGAGGCATTGGGAATGAAGGAGAAAAGTTGAGCCTAAGGATAAAGGGGAGGGAAAGGTATTGTTTTAATTTGACTTTGTTTCTCACTATCGCAATTTATTTTAACTGGTGATAAATTAAATTTATTTTCCCCACATCAAGTCTGTTTTGCCCGTGACAGTAATTGTTATGTAATCTCCCTGTCTTTATCCCAACCCACAAGCTTTTTCACCCCACCTTCTCCCCCATCCTGTTGAGGAGGGGAGTGAGTGAGCAGCTCAGTGGGCATCTGGCAGCCAGCCAAGGTCAACCCATGACAACATACTAACTTTTTTGAAGAAAACAGTATTGCATCTGTAGATGATCCTGAACATTTAGGAAATATCAGAGACTACATAGGAAATTTCAAAGAATTAGAAAAAGCATGAACAGACAAAACTGTTCTGACTTACAGAATTATTTTTATAGAATACATATACATACTGAAAGTATGCATGGACTGACTCATACAAAGATTACCAAACTTTGGCTTCTACTCATTCAGCACACCACAGGCTTTAAGAGGACTTGGCCAAAGTTCTCTAAAAACAGTAGCACAGCGAATAAATTACCAATGATACATTTTTAGTTAAGGAAATTGTGATAAATTGTGTTTTAAAAGAGATTTCAGAAGAGGACACGGTCTCTTTTCTAATTCAAATAAGAAACATACACAGTACCTGCTATACAGGATACAATTCAATAATCCTCCTCAGTATCTCTGAAATTGAAGATCACCTCTAGGCAGGCATCTTTAGTAGATTATTTAAAAAAAACTTTAGTAATAAATCAAACACAAATAATAGTTCCCAGGTGAATATAGAGAACATACTTGAGTCTAAAGCAGCTGACATTGCAAGGAGTTAGTTACTGAAGCTTCATTTCTTTCATGAAGCAGACCATTTTATTTAATTAGAGCTTTACTTGTGCTAAGATCTGGAACTCTTTTCCATGACTAGGATTGTTGGTTCTCAGCTTTACAGAAAATAAAATACTTCTTTTAAAACAAGCCCAATTAAAGCATTGAAGTATGTAGTTTGATAAAGGAAAAGACACATTTGGAAAAAAGAAATATTCCAAAGACCTACCTGATGGTATACTACTGTCCTTAGGTAACATTTAACACAACCATGCTTCCAGCAGACAGTGAAAAGACAAAACAGCACTTTAAATAGCAGCTTTATTGGGAAGAAACACAAACACTGGATGGATAGTGAAACCTCCTGTAGTATTTTTCACATAATGATAAGGACAGGCCCTTGGGCATTTGTAAAATTAAGTTATTTCCTTACACTAGAAAGGTTGCTTATCAGACAACAGTGATATCCTCATATGGAGGATAAAGGATTCTCTTACATTGTCAAGAATACAAAAGTTGCATAAAGCTTAAACAAGAAATTAAATACGTTAAAAGCTCAATTGCTGGAGGTAACATCTCCTACTTAAAATATGCTTAAGAACACACTAATGAACTAAAGTAAAAAGGGCTTAACGGCATAAGGCAGCAATATCCTACAGTAAGGTTTTTCTGTTTCCTTTTTCCGTCAGGATACTGATTTCCCCCCCAAAATGCCCAGAAGCAATTTTCACAAAAGAGCAAAAACTTTTCTGGTGTGGCCAGGCAACTGATATATGCAATGGCGTAAGGGAAAGAAAAAAATGTTTTGTGAGATGAAATGGTAAATGGTAGGTACCTATATAAAACTTTTTAAAAGTGTAATATAACTTATAAATCCTATTTTTATATTAAATAGAATTATCAATTGGCTGCTAGTGCAGTTGAATGGCACAAAAAATTGTGTGAGGGCATGTGAAAAGTTTGCTTTCTATCAGTTCCACATGAATCAGTCTCCTGCATCTCAACAACAACTGGAAAAGTTTCAATCCTCAGCTGGGGTAAAAGATTCTTCAAATGTTAAGATACAGGGACAGGAATAATCCTGCTGAATATATTCCCAGTAGTAATAATGAGTTCAGAGGCAGCAAAGAAATGATAGAAACAGACACAAAAAAGGAAAGCTTTCCACATATTTCAGAGTTGAGGTGCAAGTATTTATGCAACACAGCCTCCTTCAGAGCACACATACAGTGAGGTTAAGGTTTTCCTTGCTACAGGAAGAGATAGGTAGAAGCAAGAATTTATTAGAATAGACACATTTCAGCTTTAGTCATAACAAGCTGGATGTTGCAAACACTATTCCACAGCAGCACTTTCTAACTGCTGAGCAGTTGAGGGAGAAACAGGATCACTCAAACACAGTGCCACCAAGTTCCAGGCTACAAACACTGCATTTCCACAAAGGGTTGGGAATTATTTCAAGCCTATGCAAGAAAGAACCAGGACATGCACATAAACCAACTCCAAGAATACAGATACAGAAGACAGGACTTTTTTTTTAAGAGACATATATCAAGCAGTTAGAAAAGAGGTGCTCATTCTCAGTATATAAATATTTACAGCCAGTAAGACGGCTTCTCTGATGAATGCAGGTTACAGGGGGAGGGCACCATATGCACAGACATTTTTCATGCTTGATCTAGAAAACAGGCTACTTTGTTATGGTCCTTCTGTAAATAGCCAAATAAGTCTGTATGGTTAATAATACTGAAAAGAGTAATTTCCCTGTACTGAAATGCTTTAATACCTCTTTCCAGAATAAAAATTCCTTTCTTCAAAGAGGCTAAGAACATTAATGTTATTGTTAGTGCTAATGGTTTATTTACTGTAAGTCACAAATCTGCACCATGGGGAGGTTTATTTACTGTAGTTTACAAATTTCTCCCCTGTGGGTACTTCAAAAGTCATCTGTTTTTCAGTACCTAGTAATCAGGAAAATTTGTTACAAGTCACATTATGGTTGTGGGGCTGTCTTCGACTAGGAAAAAAAATCAAATTGCAAAATTGTAATACAATGCTCCGATTTCCAAAAATAATAGATCTAAAAAAACTTAAGTTTGATTCAAGCAGAAAGTGAAGACAGCTATGAAAACAAGCCCACTGAACTCCTTAAAAACCCTCACATTTGCACATTTTTAACTTGCTAACTATTAATCAGTGCCCAACTACACACATAAGTTCTGCCGGTATGCAACAATATGATCCTTATTCACTGAAGTTGTGTGGTGGTAGCAGGTTGATTACTATGAAGAGACACCCTGAACTCTGTGTCCTCAAGAGACTTGTTTCCTCAGCAAAGGCAGGGATAGAAAAAAGTAAGTGATGAAACATTTATATGGGGAGTAGTTAAGAAAGGTCACAAAGAGGGGGGCCAACAAAGAACGAAGCAAGTCAAGCCTAATAAACGCACAGGAAGGGCATTATGCTACAGCGGACTTCACAATTCATCTGCCTCATAGTTCAAACACAACTCATCCCTTTCCTCCATCAAACTCCCACAGCTCTTAGAGCACTCACGTAAAACCTCACAAAGATTAAGCTTTCCAAGTTTCACACTTCTGAGAAGAGATCAAATACGCTTAGAAGATGATGTTACACCCATCACCCAGTGATGACACAAAATGATGATCTGAAGACAGAGCTTTGTTTTAGGATCTAACTTGCCTAGAGATTAGTATATTTCTTTTTTAAAGTAATCAATAGGATTGTAAGACACTCTTTTTCATCTTCCCTCACAACACAAGTCCTGAACAAGGTTCTTGCAGGACTTGTGTTGTGAGGGAAGATGNATGCTACACCTCACCCAGACAGTTTTCTCTTGGTGTGTTTGTAGCCATAAGCTTACTTTGGATCACTGAAAGTTAGTGTATGTCAAGACAAAGCCATGATTTGCAGGGAATCAAAGATGTCACCTCTAGTATCAATGTAAACAGTTACCAAGTGTGCATCTTCAGCATATTATTCTCTCTTATGGTTTAAAGATTAATAGGATGGAAGACATACACTGATAGCAACCAATATACTGATATGTCTCCCAAACAAAGAAAAAAGTATGTCTAGT
>VYZV01010806.1:12991-31151 GCA_013401275.1 Pandion haliaetus
AATCTCAACCCAATCCCTAGGATTGAACATTTTCTTGATATTGAACATGGGATGTACTCTGAAAGGTAGGAGAAGTGTTCAGAACAGCCAAGCTTTTACTACTTCGAAAGGAAATATTCTTTTAGAAGGCATTCTTCGAAATAATTCCGAAAAAGAAGGTAAGTTTGGGGAGCAAATCATGTCTCTCACAGAAGGAGAAGCCTGTATGAGTGAAGGGTTCTGCCCTGCAGCATGGATGACATGGAAAAGGACTTTCATTATAAAGGACACTTTGTCTTATTACATAGACAATGATTTTGACCTAAAGTTTTGATTGTTGTTTGATATCATTAAAGAGTTGATGTTCTGCTGTTTGTTTTATGGCTTATATTTAATATGCCACTTAATGGACCTGCTGATTATACCTGTATGGAACACATGAGGTTATTTTATGTGTAGGAAGTACATTATGGCCACTTACTACCACTTAGCAGTATTAGCTGCCTCACTACTACTAATACTGACCTTTAACTTCATCTTGTGAAGAACTGAGCAACTGCCAAGACTATTTTTTTTCTCTCACAAAATGGAGAACAATCTGTTTCAATAGTTGCACTTCCAAGTGCAAATTTAGCTTGGTTGTCCTCTGTTACCCTCATTGCTGAGGTTCAGGACTGTAAACAGTGTGTGCTTGCAGATGTAGTCCAAGAGGAGATGTATAGCTAACTGTTCTGAGGTGTGTATTTGGTTATTTTTTTAATCCCCACCTCCGTGGAAAGAGAGAGGTTACTAATTTTTTTATTATTATGTTTTTAAATTAAATAGCTCTTATCTGGGCCTCATGAGCCTTCAAGGCCAGCCTGATGATGGGTTCTTTGGCTTAGATCACAACCCAAAACATGCAGTCTGACCATCCAGATGCAAATTCCTAAAGGTATTCTGGAGGAATGTCTTTGCAAAACAGTGGCAGACTTTGGATTTTACCAAATGATTTACCCTGTCTTAATTCTCTCTCTCACACACTTTGAAAAGTAATGTCAAATATCAGTGTTACAAATAACTGCATGTTATATGTTCTAAGAGAAGTGAGATATGGTAGCATAAAAGATTATATAGTATATTGCACCAATGAAAGGATGCTGAAGGGAGGAGAAGCCTGTCCTTTTGCTTGACATGCCTCTCATAAAGTATACTTTTACTCTAAAAGCTAGTTGAAATTTCATTATTTTTCTGCTCATACTACAGTATCTTCTTTTATTACAGCCTACATCTTTTTTGATGGGTATGGATTTAATTCAGTTGAATACCCATACTCATCTATTGCCATTTGAGATACTTATACTTGACATCTTGTACTGTTTTTGGCTGGGATAGAGTTAATTTTCTTTGTAGTAGTTTCTATGGTGCTATGCTCTGGATTTGTGATAAAACCAGTGCTGATAACACAGGGATGTTTTAGTTACTACTGAACAGTAGTTACACAGAGCCAAGACCATTGTGCTTCTCACCCCACCCCACCAGCGAGGAGGCTGGGGGGGCACAAGGAGTTGGGAGGGGACACAACTGGGACAGCTGACCCCAACTGACCCAAGGGATATTCCAGACCATATGATGTCATACTCAGCGTATAAACTAGGGGGAAGAAGAAGGAAGGGGGGGGGATGTTCGGAGAGATAGTGTTTGTCTTCCCAAGTGATCGTTATGTGTGATGGAGCCCTGCTTTCCTGGAGATGGCTGAACCCCTGCCTGCCCGTGGGAAGTGGGGAATGAATTCCTTGTTTGGCTTTGTTTGTGTGCATGGCTTTTGTTTTACCTATGAAACTGTCTTTATCTCAGTCCACAAGTTTTATTACTTTTACCTTCCAATTCTCTCCTCCATCCCACTGCAGCGGGTGAGCAAGCAGCTGCAGGCGGCTGAGCTTCCAGTCCAGAGTTAAACCACAGCACGTCTGCATACGCTCATAGACATGACTGAGGACACATGCCCTTTTGCAGTGGCACCTGGATGCTGAACAGAATAGATTTGGGCATCTCAAGTGGAACTGCCATGTGTGGGAAACTGAACACCGTATGTGCCTGTCCAGCGTTCAGTGAAAGAAAAATTTCTGGCCTCCTTAAAACACGTAGCCTCACCATGCTATCTTTTCAGATGCTTCACAGAAGGCTTCATGTGAAAAAAACAAAACAAAACAAAAAAAACCCTAAACCCATTAAACAAACAAAAAAACCTGTAGAACATTAAAAATAATTAAAAAAAGTAATTCCATAAATCATCTTCCTGGACATATGAAGTGTATATGTTTTAAGGAGCGAATACATCAGTGTATCCATTTAGGTTGGGAGATGGGTTGTCAAAGAAAAAAAAATCTTAGATATTAAGACTTTAGCAACATATATGTCATCAAAAGACTCTTCAAACCTTGTTTTCAAAATGAGCTTAGCTACAATCAAGTCCTGTTTTTTTGGGGAAGAGGGAGGGGGAGTTGGTCATGCTTGTATGCGTCCAATTTGCAAATGTACACTTCTAATTGGTTTTACACAGCTCCTGGGTTAGGCAAAGGTCTCAGACAGTAGGATACTCATTAAACTGTTATCTGACATTGCTTCCTCTGAAGAAAATAAGGAGGGGGCAAGACAAAATCTTAACCTTTATTACTAAATAGCAATGAAAATACTGGGAAACAGCTTTTAGAGTAATTGGTACAATATGTTGATTAGAAGAGAAAGGGGGTAAAAACCTATTAAACAAAAATGTTAAATGCTAAAAAGCATTTTCTTTTTACTTGTGGATGCTCTTGGACACCAAGAATCCTGTTAACTAGTTGTTTGCATTTGCATAGTACTTTTTAATCTGTGTATTTCTATTTTGGAAATAGAGGTCCAGGGACAAGCTCACACAGTAAACCTAGAATAACCAAACCTTAGTAAATATCAGCAAGACTCAGGATTTATGTTTGCCTCTTATTAAGTAAGAATTCCTTCTGAAAGAATGCTGTTGGATTTTAAAACCTTTACAGTTATCACCTTTTCACTTATGTCTGTGTGTTTAGAGCTAAAGCATCTCTGCTGATGTTAGTTTGGTACTTTCCAGAATTTGACACCAACTGGTCATGAAGCAAAGAGTCATCCAAATATATTTATTCATATTCTCACAACCTACACACCCTGAAGGAACTGCATGGCATTATCAGCCAGAACACTAGAGAATCTCAGGTCACAGATGATACACTCCTTCTCCTGTTCATTCTTCCTATATGAACAGTATTCTAAGGCAGATTTATGCTATTGGAATAATCAGATTTAATTGGAATACCATGATTCTATAGTCAGTATCTTAAGAACAAACACAGCTACAACACACTGATGGCTTTTATTCCTGGTTGCTCTAAAGCAACAAATGTGAAGCTGCAATTGACGTGTCTGAACTTACAAAAAAAAAAAAAAAAAAAAAAAAGGCAGCCAGAATGTTTCAGAATGCCTCCTTCTTTCCGTTGGTTCACATTTTTTCTTTGCAACTTGTGGGGGTCTTCCTCTGAAGTAACATCAGAGATAGTTATGTACACCAAAGGATGAAATATTCAGTAAAGAACCCTCTTAGTTATACATTCCTTTAATCCTGAGGCTGCAGAATTTCATTTATGTTCCATATGTTTAATACTAAACTAATCAAAGATATGTCTCACCTGTCATAAACTTTCCTTTGGTGTTCTCCTCCTGGGGTTCAAAATCTAGAATATTACCTATTGACAAAATTTCTTTATCAGAAGTGCAGCTGTTCATGAAATTTTGCATGGAAAAGCATATAAATATAAAATTAGCTACCATTTTAGGTCTATTACTGGAGTGCTAAGACTTCAGCAGGTGCAATAGATATCTAGGGTAGATTTCACTTGAAGCAATGAGCAGCACTTCTCTGGGATGGCCACTGCCTGTGTGAATATACCTAATGGCAGCAATATTTGAGAACCTAATAAATTACAAGACTGAATTCATTGTACCAGTAAATTCATATTTAATCTTAATCTTATGTTATGTGTGCAATCAAGGGAACTGGATGGCCACGCTTATAAGTCTGGTTTTTGTTTGTTTGCTTGTTTCAAAAGGCAGAAATTGCCATGTTTTTGTCATAAAGCCAACTGGCATGTATCTCAGATACACTAAACATTTATTTGTTATTTCTTCCATCATTTACAGTAGGAAGAAACAGAAAATTATGGTTTTATTTTCATAGTTTTCCTCTGGCTCTGAAATGTCTTCATGTGCATTCCAGAGAGTTACTACATTGTTTCCAGACATTATCATCTGAGACACTGTGCCAGGGCATTAGAAAAACTGACTCAAGAATTACCTCTATTATTCAGAAGAAGAAATAGTTTTCTCTTTGTCTCTTTGACAGGAATTCCTGGAAGCCAAGACTACCTGGGTTTTTAAAGCTTAGTCTCAGTTTATGAAATATCTGGATAACTGCAGGCATGATTAATGATTCTCAAATGAAGTAATCGATACATTCAAAATGTTGGCTTTGCTTAGAAAGAAAAATATACTAGCAAAAGCTCAATTACTAGTATTGTTTGAAAGCTGGTTTTGAAAAAGAAGGGAGGCAGTCCCACCTAAAATTCATGCCTATCTCTATGTGAAGTGTGCACATTGTCAGACACAGATTAGTTAAATAATTTTAATTGTTCAAGTAACTATATGACGATTTTTATTGAATAGTTTAGGCTCTAGTAAATACTCAAAATCTACATCTTATTAGATTTCATTAATAAAAATTGAATTTAAAGGTAAAAATTCTAGAAAGCTAAATGAAGATAGCTCTAAAAATAGCATTTTCTAATGTTGAAACATAAGATACAATAGCCTACAAACATTCATATTGTGACATTGTCTAACATCTAAAGTCAAGTACAGAGTGTATCACGATAAGAATATATGTGCATTATGAAAAAATGATGTAAAGAATTTTCTATACTGATTTCATACATCCTCAATTTTATAAACTCATTCACAGATTAAGAAGTCTCACATAACTGTTTTTCTGTGAAAATAATTCCTCTGAGTCTGCCTGTCGGCGTCCTAGAAGAGTGACCTATGGCCATAAAGTATGTCCTCAGTTCTTTTGGGAAATAAGTTTATTTATTCAGCCTCACAAAGCAGGATTTATCAAAGATATTGATCTGGCAAAGTTCCTGCTCTGTCTCAGATCAGGTTCTCACTGTTCACCTCTTTAACACCCTGACATCCTAGCAGGTGAATCCAGGTATAGCCACAGCTACTTCCAGACAGTGATTCACCTAGCCTGTGATCGGGTGGATTAAATCACTCACAGGATTTGCCTTTTGCTTGCCATTCCCTGTCAGGGGAGTTTAGAGGATTAGCTTAAACTAGGAACCTAGTTTCAAGGTGGCTAAAGCTAAGTAACCACTTAACAAACTATAGAATTATGGTTTGTAAGGACCTCAAACATCCATCTGATCATCTCTTTAAAAACTGAATGAGAAGTGTTTGGCTAGAATCAAAACCACCTCAAATATCTGTTAGGGTTTTTTTTAGTACTATACTTTAAAATGTCCAGTGAAAGAGATCCCATTATCTTCCTTGGGAGGCCATTTCTGTGCACAGAATCTTACTGTTTCAAAAGTCCTAAATTCTAATTTAAAACTTCTTCACTAAAAATTAAGCCAATTTATCTTCGTTCCAGTGACCATGAAGCACAATGGAATCTATGGGAAAAAAATGCTTTAGCGAGAAGCTACTTTTATGTGTTTCTATTCATTTTATTTTTTTCGTCACAAAACTTTCCTTTTATATAAATTTCCCATGGACCACAGCATTCTTGTGGCTGTCTGCTGGGCTCTGTTGAGTTTTCCTTTATCCTTAAACTATCTTGCCTGAAACTGGAAAGAGTATTCTGGCTGAGGCCCTTATCAGTGCTGAATAGAGAGGAAGTTTACTTCATGTATCTCATTTACAATTTTATTTCTTTAAGTGTAGAGGAAAAAAGGATTTAATACATATCAGGACAGAGCATACAGCATATAATAGCATATGTACTAGGTCAGCTCAGATAGGTTTCATCCAAGGCTTAAACAAGAGGATATTTTAAAGTTGCCTAAGCATAGGTATCTAGTGCTCTCTCAGATGCTTAAGAATACCTTTGGACACCTTTACAAGACCTTTGATTCTTTGTCTACACTCACACCTTCCCTGTAAGTACCATGTCATATTTGCCAGCCTGTTGTGGTTTAACTCCAGCCAGCAACTAAGCACCACACAGCCCCACACTCACCTCCCCCCCTAGCCAGTGGGATGGAGAGAATCAGGGAAACAAAAATGTAAAACTCATGGCCTGAGATAAAAAGTTTAATGGAACAGAAAGGAAGAAAATAATGAGGAAAATAGTAAGAATAATAAAATGACAATAGTAATAATAGGATTGGAATATACAAAGCAAGTGATGCACAATGCAATTGCTCACCACTCACAGACTGATGCCCAGCAGTTCCTGAGCAGTGATCTGCCCCCCCTGCCGGCCAACTCCCCCAAGTTTATATACTGGGCTTGACGTCACATGGTATGGAATACCCCTTTGGCCACTTTGGGTCAGCTGTCCTGGCTGTGTCTCCTGCCAACTTCTTGTGCCCCTCCAGTCTTCTTGCTGGCTGGGCATGAAAAGCTGAAAAATCCTTGACTTAAGTCTAAACATTACTTAGCAACAACTGAAAACATCAGTGTGTGTTATCAACATTCTTCTGATACTAAATCCAGAACATAACACTATACCAGCTACTAGGAAGAAAATTAACTCCATCCCAGCTGAAAGCAGGACACCAGCCCCACAGGAATATAGCTCAGAGTACCTTGAATACCTACTTACATGTGGCATTTGAACTAAGCCCAGGCTGCATTTATATTGACCATATGCAGAAAAAAACGTAGGGTGAGATGGATCACTCTCTGGGCTTAATCACTTAGCTCACTTGGGGCTTAATAAGGGCTTAATCACTTAAACCATATGCAGACCCCTACATTGTAGGACCCAACAGTTTAGGTAAGAAGTCATTCCCCTCAGGAAAATTCTTTTTACTAATTAAGCAGACAATTACTGCTTAGAGGAGCTGTTTATTTTTATTACTGATATTTTTTTTAAGAACAGGTTAAATAAACTCCAGAATAGATGACCCTTGAAACAAACTTTTTCTCCAGTTCAATTTTATACAGTTATAATATGTTATTCAGAAGATTTCTGGTCTATCAAAAAAATAAAATGAAAAAGTTATCCCTGATAGACACACTATTTTACTAAAGAACTGTTTTTCTTTCTCTATACTTTAAATATAAATTTTAAACTTTCTAGTGCCCTTTGATAACGTAGGTTCATTTGTACTTTATTCTGTGCTTCTGCAAAAGTAGCAGACAGCAAACCACACAGATAAGAGAAAGATTTCATCTAGCAACAGAGGCACATTAGAAATTTTTTACATTCTCAATGGATAATTTTCTAAAAGTTCTTCCAAAGTTTACTGCAAAGCATATAATTATTTTCAGTTTTTCATTTATTCACAGCTTGTTCTGCAAATATCAATAGAAAACATATAAGATTTTACTCATCCCAAAGTCTTGTTCAGATGGATATTGCCAAACTATTTTTTTTTTATACGTTTCTCAATGTATTTCTTGTCTGCTTTTTACATTCTGAAAGTCTGAGTGCTTCTCTAAAGATTATGGGTACACTACACAGAGGACAAAAGCTGTGTCTGTCAAAGCAAAAAACAATTACTATAAAATATAATCATTAAGGAATAGTAGAAACATATCTAACAAAAAAGCCCAGATTCTAATAAGACTGAAATTCTGCTGCTTGTAGACTAGGTGAAACATATTCTGAAAGACAGATGAGAGGTGTGTGCATAGAGAGTTACTTATTGCCCAAAGGTTTGGCAAACACAGAGTCAATTGTTTTACAGATGCTGATGCTTCCTTGTTCTGAACAGAGATAAATATTTCTGCTGGATCCTACAGATTCAAAGGGAGTATCTTCACTCCACTCAGATATCAGAGAGATGTATCCTGTGCCTGCCTGAGTTCAAGGTATACATTTGGTGAGTATAGGGCAAGCTGCTGCATTTGAGTCTCTGCTGGAATATGAGAGTAGCCATTTCTTATCACCTCTGCAGAAGTTCGTGGACATAAATTATTCTACCTTAGACAAGAAAATTATATTAAGGAGTACTCAGGCAGCATGATCCTTGGATACTGAAGAGATAAGAACTATATGGATTCTGAATGCATAGTTATAAAAATTAATTTAATTCTGGTCACCACTTTAAAGGTTTCTTCATAGCTGGGGAAGGGAATACATTTATGCCTCTTTTTCAGAGAATGAGAATAAACCCGTTATTCCCAATTAAATACTGACACACAAGGGGCCATCGGCTCATCAAAGGCCCATCTGCAGAAATCAGAGGAGCATGGAGATGCACAACGTCAAGTGGGAACCCAAACTAAGGTCTCCTAAGGAACAAACAGCCTGTACAGGCCCTTCCCAGGGCTGTCCCCGCAGAACCTCAACCCCATTGTCCAGGCATGGGCTCCGTCATGAAGAGTTACTGGGAGCTGCTCTCTGGAGGACCATTCAGACTAGTCGGCTTGTTGCGTAGGGGTGTAGGACACATTATAGCATTCAGGGGAAGCGCAGCTCAGCATGGCACAGGACTTATTATGGGTTATTTAGAAGAGGAAAGGATAGGGGGTTGGACAGGCACAAGGGAGGGATTTCGGTGGTTGGGGGAGGAACAAGTGTGGGAAATAGAGGGTTAAGGGCATAAAAAGTGCTGGTTGCATGTAAATAACTGGCTAGTCAGTACACTTGTCTGGCTATGTGCTGTGCCTGACCAGTGCAGTTTGTCCTATGTTCTTATTAAATTCCTTTCTAACTCCTTCCTGGGGGATGGCTCTCTACTTGATGCATGCGTAGCTGCATGTGGTGGGGGCAATGTATGGGGGGATGTGAATGGATCAGCTGGAGTCAGACCAGGAGTCACAGATGCCCATATGTCTGTCGTGCAGCAACTGCTATGTATGTATGGATATACGTGGTGTATATATGTGCTTGGTGTGTGTGCCTGCTAAGAACATATCTGCAGCCTCACTACCGGTCAGACCTGGGGACATGGAGCAGTGTCCACCTGGCAGCTCTTGGGCTGCTGGCTATATTTTCCTCCACAACTTGATATGATTTTTCTGTACTAGCAGACATTTCACAGCCACTGCTGGTCTGTATTCCTTCTTTAAAAGATAAATTAAATTTACATCCAAGGAAAATTTGGAATAAGAAATACACTATGCAGATAAATCAGAGAAAAACAACAGAGGTAAAGAAAAAGAGTCTGGAACCAGAGTCTTTGATGCCCTTTCACTCAACCCTGACTCATATGTTCTTATTTTCTACCTAGGATTTTATTCTTGCATTTACATTTGTCAGAAATGACAGATGACACAGTATGTCAGGTCTCCATAATCCCCTTTGTTGTGGTATCTCTTGTAGCTTACACAAAATTGTTTTGTGGAGAAATGCTAGGACAGAAATACTCCACACACATCTGTGAAAAAAGCCTGCCAAACAGCATTTCAGCTTTCCATTACTAAGTTACTGAAGAAATTCCAAGCGGAAAGAGGCAAACAATTACATTTCTAAAGAAAGATACACTAAAGTTTTTCAAAGCTCCAAAGGACTTGTCTGTACTAAGAAAAAAGTGTTTAAATATTAAGGATTTTCCCTCCACCCCGCAATATAGACGTTGTCTAAATCATCTAAAATCTTAACTTCACTGATTTTTGGTCAGAATTACGGAAGTCTTATTTTGGTCAATTAGAGTCCCAGAGAGAAAGCTTTGACACTAGAACCTGTTTTTCTTTTTCCTTGATTGGTCTCTTCTTTGCCATGCTCTGGGTCTTTGCAAAACACTCTCTCCAAGATAACGCTTCAACAACTCTTAGGACATGTCATGACATGCAACATGTATCCACATATGTTAAAATGTTAGAACGGCATTCAGAGGCAGAAAGATGTATCATGGCCTTCACTTGTGTTTTTTTAAGAACTTTGAACTGAAAATTTACAAAACACTTCGTGTTCATAGGAGTAACACACAGATCCTTGAGAGATACATGGCGTAGAGCTATGTCATGTGGGCACAGGGAGCGTGCTCTAGAGTAAGCTTGCTTTCAGCAGCACAGATGCAAGCCAATCCGTGCCTCTTAACCCCAGGACCTGTGTACAGTCGGTCCCCTGTCCCTCCACCATCTAGTAGCTACACTGATACTAGTAATCACTGTCAGAGCACAGATTCTTAGTATCCTAGGCACAGAGGTTCTGTGCAGGAAGGCCAGTCCTAGATGGGTATGGAGGGTAAGCCTATGCTAAGCCTCATGCAGTCAGCTAAATCCTCTTTTACCTTTTTTCCCTCCTCAATAGCAAAGTTAAAAATTTATCTCTTTGGGGAGTCTTTCACTGAATTCCTACTCTAGGAATTGGCAGGAATGTATTACAAAGGGAAACTGAAGAGTCAGCTGTCACCTGTCTCAGACAATATAGCTGCTTTGTGTGGTGTTAGAAAGAATTTATATTCATCTAAATGAAAATAATGAGTAAGCTGAAGAGGTCATTCAGCTGCAGGGCTGCCGAAGATTGTTGCAGTTACAATAAAATGATGAAGTCCATGCCCTTTGGTTTGCTTACAAACTTTTTCCGAGCACAAGAACAGGAGGTAGTAAAGTCAGTTCCCTGACTGCAGAACTAAGTCTACTAAAATATGCAGCCTCAGTGTGCTGCCTTTATTGGAGCTATAGAAATAGCCCTCTTGCTGTCAATAAGAAATAGTACTTACCCAAGTGAACTTACCATGTGAAGAGACAAGATAGGAATGAGAAAAATATTAGCCCTGTATGAAGATAGACCTTTCTACCATTCCATAGTACTTTCAGGAACTCCTTCTGGGAAAGTACATGTCCAGCATATGTCTCATACACCAAACAGAACCTCAAAGGTACTGTTTAGCCAGGATAATCTCAGAGCAATTTAGCAGATTGGAAAATACGCATTGGAGAATATTTAGGATTTTGAAAAATGACACTGCAATCCCAGCTAAAACTCTACAAAATAAAGTCCAAGATACTACCATTCTGGAGAATAATGACTCTATATCAACTAGAACTAAGAGTATAATTTGTCAACATTAGCCTTGATGGGGCATCCAGTGCAGTGTGATTGATTTAAATGTGTAGATTTTTAACGTTTTGAACAGGTGGCTAACTTATAACAACAGTTTAAACTTTTATAGCATCTTATCATGCTGAGGCAGCGCATGGTGTTTTACAATGACATTAAAATTAAAATTTAATCTATCCTGCAGAGTTAATAATTAGCTAATGTCAGTTAAAAGTCAATGAAAACAAATCAGTCTTAAATGTAGGCTTAAAAAAGAAGAAAATAGGGATCTCCTGATGTCAAGAGGCAATGAGTTCTGCCAAGCAGATGCATGGCAGTGAAAAGACCAAGCACCCTAAGTGACATTTCGGTGGGGGTTAAAATTTTAAAAGATGAGTTTTGATTTTGGCTGCTAGGCCTGCTTATGGCTTCATTCACTTTTTGATTTATAAAGCACTATAACAGTCCTTGGAGATGGGGTCAAGAAGTAGGTGTCCTCTCCTTCAGCAGATGACTGCAGTCACTGGGATTCCATTTTCTCTTTAGCCCAGTGAGTTCTGCATTTGTTCCAGCAAAGTGGCACAGTGCCAAAATGAAAAGATTCCTCAGCGTCTCGCCACTACATAGTTACGTGGATTTGAATCGTTCAGTCTGAATCCCATTTAAATAGTAGGAACACCATCCCCTGACCTCTGTGTTTTACAAGAAAGAGGTGCATGTTATTTTGAAAGGAGGGACACAGGTGCATTAGTGCAGAAGACATTTCTGAGTTGTAAACCTGGTCTGACATAAGTGCAGGATTTAAGTCTTGACCTTCTCTGTAATATAAACCTTGCACAGCATGCTGTCTGTTGTGAATCCCATTTAATCCTCCTTGTGCATTGTATAGAGAGTCAAGGTATTTAAGTAAGGGCTATGGATTGTACTTGAGAAATGAGTTTTGTTTCTGCTCTGAACTATTAATTGGAGATGCTTATCATTCTCTGTGAACTATGGGAGATCCTAGGAAGCTAGTCTACTTTAGATCCCCAAGACTGACATGGCTAAAGAAAGAATGTATGATTTGTAAGACACAGTGTTGCAAGTTCTGCTTGCCATCCAGCCTTGAAGTCAACTGCCTTTTTGTTTCCCACCTGAAAGAAAGGGAATTATGGTGTTTTCATTCCTCATTGGTCTGATTCTTACTCTCATCAGAACAACTGTGTACTACTTCAATGAAGCCAGTTAATTACCTTTAGGCTTGGTCAAAATTGCAGGGAAAAGATGAAAATGTAGCACGTTATCCTACATTTGGTATCTTAATCTAGCTAACAGCTGTAATGAAAGATGACAGTATGGGTATTCGCATGTATATTCCCAGAACATCTGGAGAGCTTGCTTCTACTACTTGTTGTTATCTGTCCTAGCTGAATAAAGCCATCACAGGTGTGCTAGAGATCTGTCAAGTCTCATGCATTGCGTGTGAAACTTTTATGGTTGACTGTCACTCTCACATTCTTCTGTGGCCCCGACTGTATCTTCACATGGATTTCGCACGGATAGCATTGTAAAATATGTCCCACTACCAGATGCTGCTATTCACTGAGCAGTATAGAAGCAGCCACGTAAACAAGAATGTTATCAACTCATGGAAGTACATGTTTAAAGCCCCCCACTCCCGTTGCAGGTTACTGCCATATTGCCTTCCTCTTCCAGATGACTCAGCCTAATGTTTTTTCAAGCACATGTACAGAGAAAGCTGGGGAAGTCTCCATACTTGCACACTAAAATTCCACCTCAATTTATCACATAGGTGCACAGTAGACAAGAAACATCTAATGAATAAACAGGTGATTTCTATTTGTTCAGCAAAGTTGCAAATATATGAGAATCTTATGGGTCAGTGCATATATTAGTGGGAAAAAATATGCAGAAGTATGTGCAGAAGAAACGTAGCTCTCTGTTCTTGTCAAGTTGCCAATATGGACATTAGTCTTGTAAAGTCTGGGCACCCTGTAGGTTTTTTTATATGTCGTCCTAAGTACCTAGTTAGTATTACAAAAATTGACTGATAATAAGTGCAATTAGGTCAAGAGAGAGATCATACCTGTGAAGTGTCTAATGGCAAGATCTTGACAACAGGAGGTAGCTATACTGGAGAATTATCAAAGAAGATACAAGAATGTGTAATTAAGGGGTAACAAGGATCAGCAATTAACACTTGGACATTTGTATTTCTCTCCTCAGGACAGGACAGTAGAGTCAGTAAAGGATTTAAGTTCAAATCTGACACAAAAAGAGGATGAACATACTGTTAATTTCTATGATGCTTTAAAAAATATTTTAAATGTGAATGCAATGTATTTTATTCAAAATTGTGTCATTTATTAGCAAACTGAAAACATATAGATATGTTTTTATGACTAAAGTATATAAGGTATAAATCAGGTTTCTATGTACATGCTAATTACAAGGACAAAATAAGAGTTAACATGTTAAACTCCTTAAGTACTATTTGCAGGTACTTATAGTTTGGAAAGATATGTACAGCAGGATAGTTTGGTATAAATTAAAATGCTTATTAAATGTCAGTAGTCCTAATAAGTGATTGATATCTAATTAATGTGTCATATGTGATAATTTTAAAATGTTAATTAATGCCTAAAGACTTAATAAGTGCTGCTTGACCTATTAATTATATTAGACAAAAACTTACAGTAATTGTTTCCTAAATGAAATGCTTAAATAAAGTGTTTAAAGTGTTACCATATGATGCTGACATGGTGGCAGGCTGATTTTGCATAAGGCCATGATTCAGGGATAACCTTTGAACTTCTATTTCACACATTTATGTAGAACAGAGTTGCACTGTTTACAGTTTCATTGAAAGATTTACTGGCCTCTTCATTCTTTTGGAAGTGAGAAATTAATACTGTGGGCTAGACCCTCCTGTAATTTAGACAGGCGCTGTGAAAGTGTTTCCTCATGTGCCTATCAGTGCAGATCGGTCTTCGGCAGTGCTCAGTGTGCTGTCTCAGCTGTGGTTATCTCCTGAGCAGGCTGGCAATGATGATACATTCTGAGGTCCATCCTCACCTCAGAGAGAGCCCAGCTTGAAGAGAGATTCAGCCATTAAGTAAAGGGATGGAGGCAAAGTGTGGTCCAGTGATTAGTCATTATAAAGGATGGAGGGCTGCTTCACGGATTTCCAGTGTGGCTGGGACAAAGCCATGCCACTTTTAAAGATGCTATGCCCTAGTCTTCCTTTGCTCCCTTTGTAACAGAAGCATAGCATTTTCTTCCCATATCAGTGTTTTGAAATTAAAATCATTAAACATGTAAAGTGTTCATATACTCTGATATCTGGAAGCCAGAAAAGACATCAGACTTTCTTTATAATTACAGTGGAATAAAGTGATTACTGTTTGCAGAGTATTCATGGGAAGTTTAGAAGTCTTCTCAGAATTATCTTTATGGTATTTATATATGTGTATATATTATATCCACTTGATTAATAAATAATATGATCTGTATCTAAAATATATATATTTAATTTGCTTAATGAATAACTTATGAACATTATTCTCTTCGTATCAAAAGTTTAATAGAAAAAAAAAATCCTAACTTCATTTTAAAACTGTTTTATCTGGAATTTTTATTTTAATATTGTAATTGAGAGCAATTTTCTAAGAACAATTCCTGTCTTTTGGGGGGCTAGATTTTTCAAGTGTTTGTTTGGTCAATCGATACTTTAAATTAAAAAATATTTCCAGTTAGCTTCTGGAAAATATTTCCATACTTAGCTATTATGTCTGATGTTCAAGATAAATTCCACAATATTAACTCTGTTTCTTTTACAGCTCATCTCCTAGCATATGTATTCCCTAACTCTCATTCCCATGCATGTTTTGATGAACCCATTTCAATTACCTTTTTACAAAGGTTCTATGTTCTTACTGAAAGAGCACATGGTAGGAAAAAGTTCAGATGAGTTACCAGGAATAGTTTATCTTCCTCAAGGTTTAAGCTTAAAGATGAGCAGTTACCTGTATGGATGCAACCCTTCATTATTTTGGGGGTTTACTGATAAGGACAGACCCTCTGGAGCTAGTATTCTGGTATTCTGACTTGCAGAAAATTGGCCTGGAACTGTAGTCTCATCTGGAATGGTCAATTCCTACCTTTTGTAGCATAAGATGACATACATCTTGGGGTGGCAGGGGAAGGCAGTTATAAAATAGTTTTCTAAGTGTAAGAAAGACCTTTATTTACCTTATTACGATACCGCAAGGTAGATTTTTAGGATCTTAGCCCTTTGAAAACATTCTGTTACCTAGAGTGCATTGGCTTTCATACAAATTTCCCTATAATTGCCTACAATGTCTTTATACTTATCCTTGATACAATATCTTTTGGCATTCAGAATACTTGATTGCCAAACACAATATTGTAAATAGAAGAAGGAGGGAAGGAAGGAAGGAAGGAAGAAGGAAGGGAAGGAAAAGGTAAATTGTAGTCTTTTCAGTGAAAAAGTGGTACAGCTGAAGGCCAATCACATGTAAAACCTGTGTAATGGACTAGAGTCAGGGTCATGAGTAAAGTTACCTATGTTAGAAACTAACAGCTCTGAACAATTTTGCATTCTTTAAGCCATTAGATAATCAGCTTTTTAAAGACCACAATGAAATTAATTCCTGGCAGAGGTGTGCATAATGATCAGAACTTCTGCAATTACAGCAAATAGTAGGTTTCTCACCTTGATTTGTATCCTTCGAGTTACGACCTTCTGTCACTCTGAGAGAAATGTGGAGGTGTCAGTGACTTGCACGGCAAAGTGCTGCCATCAGGAATCTTAAGTAAGACCATCAGCAGCTACAACAGTTACTAATGGGGAAGAAAACAACTCCCCAGGTCACTAAAGAAAAAAACGACCTGTGCATTTAAGGTAAGAATGATTTTGATTTTGAGGTTCCTGAAGTACCTGTGAGTTGCACAAGTTTAAATGAGAAGTAACTTCATTTAAATCCCTGAGTTTATTTTCCAAAGATTTGATCTAAATTGGGTGAGAATAAGAACCCCAAGCAAGTATTCTCTATGATGATACAGATTTAAAGAGGATTTTCTTAGGCTCCTTAGTGAATGGATAGATAGACTCCTCCTGCAAGTGGAAGAGAATGGAAAATTAATATAGTCTGTGAGAGGAAAAGAAAGATCAAGGAGAGCGTTTCTCCGGCAGCTAACTGGAAAACAACTGATTAAAGAAGTAATCAAGCCTGTGTTTCTGCACCATGTAGTTCAGTACAGCCTGGAACTGGACAAATGTTGGATGCAGACATGCAATGTGACCTCTCTGCAAGGAAAACTTGCCCACAGAGGTCTTTGTACGGCTGTGTGTAGACGCCTGGGTTAAGTTGTGTACCTTCACACTGCATTCCAGGAGGCAGAAGTCACACTGTCTGGGGTATGAGTTGGATTCACAGGAGACTACACAGGCAGAGTGGGGCCAGGAGAACACAGGCTGGTGTGTATCTTGAAAGAAGGGAAGGAAATACTGTAGGATGTTTGGATATTAAAATCCTCAAAGAAATTCTGAAATGCAAATGGAAGTAGCCGTAATGCAGTGGGCAAAGGAAAAATGCTGCTGTCAGAAAGGGTGATCTTTTCCTTTTCCCTCCCTTACTGTTTGTGGGGCATACTGACAGGGATCCCCCTCCTCCCTTAAAAACCCCAAAGCATGTTTAACAGCTGTACCTCTGATTCAAGTTTGGGCCCATAACTGTATTTTAAGAAGTGAACTAGTTTAATTTAAATGCTAATGTGCAACTTAAAATAACATGCATTTTTGGCTCATGACTGCCATAAATAATAATTATTGGTTTGTTTTCATTGTTCTTAGTGGGATGCTAAGGCTGGAATAGACTTTCAGGGTGAACACGTTGATAAGATCATTGTTCAGTGATTTTGTTGATGATTGTTTTGGTGTTCATTTTTCAAGTGTGGTACATAACAAAGCTGGTCTGCAAGCTTTCTGTGCATAGTTGATACATGTGCAGTTATTTGAAAATAGTTCAAATTGTGCTCAGTTTATGGCCTAAAAAATAGTGGAAGGATGAAGATAGCCGTTATGATAGTTCCCACTTCAACCATACAGCGTATTTAATAGCTACTGTAGGTGCATCAACTTAAAGATGGGTTAGTTGGTAAGCTCAGCAGATTTGGGATAACTTGAGCTATTAGCATCAAGCAGATGAGGCCGTAATATTGACTGTTGGCAGGCAATAGGAAAACATAATCCTTAGGAAGTGGTAATGCAAAAATATCTCCAGGCTTCCTTTGGCAGTCAGGGCCTGCTCATGTCCTTTTTGGGGAAAATAAAACAGCTTGAGGGTTATAGCGGAGATGAAATATTATTTTCCAAATGGTAGAACGGAAGAAATTTGACACAGAACTGATTAGAAACTAGAGGAATATCTGTATGTATTAAGACGGTCTTCAGATTTACTGTTTTATAATGTAAGCATGTCGTGGTTTCAGGTCAGCTCAGTCGATAACAAAGCACCACGAAGCCGCTCACTCACCCCCCACCCCCTCGCCTGGCCACGTTGGGATGAGGAGAAAATACAAAGGCAGGCTTGTGGGTCGAGACAAGGACTGGGAGGGATCACTCCCCACTTACGGTCACGGGCAAAAGACAGGCTCAACTTAGGGAAGAAACAAAATCAATTTAATTTACTACAAATCAAAACAAAAACAAAACACAAGGGTATTAGGAAGGGAAACTAAATATCAGAACAACCTCCCCCACCTCTCCCGCCTTCCCGGCTCAGTTTCTCTACCGATGCTTTCTACCTCCTCCCCCCGGCGGCGCAGGGGAACAGGGGATGGGGGTTGAGTCAGCTCGCCACACATCGTCGTTGCCGCTTCTTTCCTCAGGGGGAAGATTCCTCTCTCGTTCCCTGCTCCAACGTGGTTCCTTTCCGCGGGCTGCAGTTC